>CM055875.1:21247143-21487143 GCA_029582165.1 Portulaca oleracea
CGTCATCCCGCCACCGAGTTAAGTTCAACTTAACTCGGTGGCGTGTTATTGGGGGCAACAGGGGGTCAAAGTTCATATTATTCATCACCAAATCGAAAGTTCGTATTATTAAGTCTTTTATGGCCAAAAGTTCGTATTATTATAATCCAATTTCCCTATATATATATATATATGATTTGAAAGGAATGAAAGTGAAAAAAAAGTAAAAAAAATGTAAAAAATTGAAAAAAAATTGAAGAAATGTCGTAGGTTCATTAAAAATCATGGTAAAGTGTTATACTAAGTTTTAAATCAAATGCAACATAAAATCTATGATATTTAGGGTACACTCTCGATGATGTCCCACTACAATCCAATTTTATTTTTATTTTTTTTGGACCACCAGAATCCTAATTGATAGTAGTTAGGATGAAGGTTGGACACGGTGAATTGGGATTTTCTTCGATTGTTGCTGGTGGGTCTTGGTTTTCCTAATACTTTTGTTGACCGTATTATGTTTTTCACAACGGCAAAGTTTATATTGGCTTATGGAGGGTCAACGATTTGGTTACTTTCCCAGTGGAAGAGGTCTTCTCCAAGGTGATCCCGATCCATTTCCCCTCTTCTTTTTGTTATAATTATGGAATAGTTGAGTAGGGCTATTGATTATGAAATTCAGAATCAGAAGCGTTTTAAATTTACTCTCTTTGTCGGGGTTTGAAATTGGCTCATCTATCATGTGTTGATGATTTGCTTCTATTCTGTCATGCTGATGAGGAAAGCATCCTTTGTCTTCTTAGAGCTTTTGATAGGTTTAGCTCTGCATCTGATCTGGATATTAATTCGTCCAAATCAGAAATTTTTATTGCTGGTGTTCCTCACTCCTTGAAGCAGCAGTTACTGGATTTGACTTGTTTTAGAGAAGGGACTCTTCCCTTCAGGTATCTAGGAGTCCCTCTCAAGCCCACTAAACTTACAAAAGATTACTTTTTAATCTTGATTGACCAAATATGCTCTCGTATTAGAGGATGGGCTATCAATAAGCTTACTTATGTTGGGCGTGTTGAACTGGTCAATGGTATTTGGATCTCGATTCATTCCTACTAGGCACAAGTGTTCTTCATTCCTAAATATGTGCTTGACCAGATTGTAAAAGTTTGTCGAAACTTCCTTTGGGGTTCTAGTACAAGTCCTCCAGTGTCTTGGGAGAAATGTTGCAGTTTCAAACATAATGGGGGTCTTGGGATTCGAGATATTTTCAGTTGGAATTACGCGGCTCTAGGGAAACACGTTTGGAATATTGTTCAAGGAAAGGACTCCCTTTGGATTAGATGGGTTAACCACATTTATCTCAAGAGGGATTCCATTTGGGAGTATAAGCCTTCCCAAAAGTGTGCTTGGTACTGGAAGCATCTCCTAAGGGTTCGAGATTATATTGCTCCTCATATTCCCACAGTTGCAAATTATTCGATTGCTCGCACTTATTACTTATTGAAATTCTCTGAGGAGAAACCTCACTGGACCAGACTAGTTCGGAATAAATGGAGAATTCCAAATTCTCTTTTATTACTTGGATGGTTGTGCAGAAGAGACTTATCACACTAGACATATTGCAATATTTTGGAGTTGCACTGGCTTCTCGGTGGTGGCTGTGTGAAGCTGAATTGGAAAGCCACAGTCATCTGTTTTCAATTACTCGTTTAGTCGTGGTGTTCTGGCTGCAATTGTACAAGAGTTCCATGTCCAATTGCATGAAAGCCAAGGCTGGCTGGAGAATGTGATGTATGGGGGTACTTGTTCTAAAGCGCAAAAGCAGAAGTTATTTCTCTTGTATACTGGTGTTATTTATTATATCTGGCAGGAAAGGAACCGTAAATTTCATGGAAATACAGGGAAGGGGTAGAAATTATGTCTAAGATGATTAGAAGAGACTGTATTGCGAAATTTCAAGGGGTTGTAATTCCTTGAATTGGTTGAAGGTAATGGTTTGGTGATTGTTTGTAATATCTGAGTATGCCTAGAATAAGTTGTATTGTTTCCATTTAAATGGGAAAGACTCTCTCATATATATATATATATATATATATATATATATATATATATATATATATATATATATATATATATATATATATGTATATATATATATATATATATACATACATATATGTATACATACATATATGTATATATATATATATATATATATATATATATATATATATATATATATATATATATGTATATATATATATACATACATATATATATATATATATACATACATATATATATATATATATATATATATATATATATATATACATATATATATATATATATATATATATATATATATATATATACACATACATATATATATATATATATATATATACACTTAACATTATTCTCAACTAATACTAGTAGAATGTAAAAAGTTTAGTCATACCATTGACACATCCTAATATAAGGTTCTGGCTTCACCCCTGCATGTACATCATCCAAACTATGGTGTAAAATCAGTCATCAGTTTAAATTTTTAATTAATTTAATTTTTGCACGTAATATTTGAGCATCTTAAGGAAGAGTCCTTCCTCCTAATGCCTCGTTCTTTTATGCGGTGACATCGTTTGCGGTTCCATGTCGCATCGCAAATATCTATTTTCCACCATAATTTACCATAACCTTTCATTTCTATTTTTATTAAAAGTGAAATTTTTTCAAATAAAAAATAAAAAAATATTATTTTATTTTCATCTACCATTATTTTCAAATTAAAATATATACAAACTCATATTACATTATTTCTACCGCAGCTTTCCATATTCCATTACATCGCAACCAAACGCATAGTAAAAAAAGGACCTTAATTAAGTCAGATTTCAGCAATTTTTATTCAGGTTTATTTATACAAGATCATTCATAAAAAAAAAAAAAAGTATGTTAACGTACTTTTTTAATTGTGAGTCACCAAATTAAACTTTTTAAAGTGAATTAGTTGTTACACACGGCATCCAAAAAAATTATTTCCCTAAAAAAATCTACAGTTGTTTTGAAAGGAGAAAAGGGGGATAGAAAAAAAAAGAAAAGCTTAAAATGAAAAAGGGTACAGTACGTGGAATAGTAGTACAATTATTCAGGACATTGTCCGTCCCCATCACCCCCATCAGTGAGTGAGTGTAAGCTGAGAGAATGGAGACAAACAATCGTGTCCACATCGCTATCACTGGGGCAACAGCCAATAAGGTTAGGAGAGAGAGTGAATAATCCAGTTTATTTACCATTTTGGCCAACTGCAAGCCTCTCTTAGTAATTACTATATCTGCCCCCACAACTCAAACTCCTCTTCTCTCTCCTCTTCTCCCATTTATTGGACCACCTCCTCAATACTATACACTCTCACTTTCTTCAGGCTTCAGCTATATAAAATCTAACTCCCAGTTGGCTTCCCTTTTCTCTGGAAAACGAAATCTATCCATTTATTTAATCCACCCACTTGCATAGAATTTCTTTCCTTAATTTGCCCTAAAAACCCACACCCACAGTTTCCCACTTGGGTTCACCTTCATACTCCATCTGTATATATGAACCCAACTCCCCCTGCTGCTATCAGGATAGGATAGAGTAAGGATAGACTCATGAACAATTAATCAGATATCATAGATAATAAGGAATCAAAGAGTTGGTGAAATGAATTTCTCAGGAAATCCCCATTTCAGTATGAGTATGAGCCCTAACCCAGGTGGTGGTGGTGGTGGTGGTGGTGGTGGTACTAGTGGTTTAGGGATGGTGATGGGGCATGGGTCATCCTCAAGTACTGAGCAGGAGGAAGTGGCGTCGTCACCACAGAGAGTGCAGACAACCCTGCCGAACAGGTACGAGAACCAGAAGCGTCGTGATTGGAACACATTCAGTCAGTACCTGAGGAGTCACAGGCCTCCGCTACCACTTGCACTGTGCAGCGGGGCTAATGTGCTGGAGTTCCTGAGGTACTTAGATCAGTTCGGGAAGACAAAGGTGCACACTCATGCTTGCCCATACTTCGGCATCACAAACCCACCGGCACCATGCCCTTGCCCACTACGCCAGGCATGGGGTAGCCTTGATGCCCTCGTCGGCCGCCTCCGTGCTGCCTACGAGGAGAACGGTGGACGCCCCGAGAATAACCCCTTTGGTGCTCGTGCTGTCCGCCTCTACTTAAGGGAGGTCAGAGACTACCAGGCTAAGGCCCGTGGTGTTAGCTATGACAAGAAGAGAAAGAGGCCTCCTCCTAAGCACAACCAACTTCAAATTCCTTCTTTCTCTAATACTTCCTCCAATTAACTTCTTAATTATTATTATTAATTAATTACTACTACTACTACTACAACCTAAGTTAATTAGAGGACACCTTTCCTACTGTGTTATAGTCCTAGCTAGTCAATAATAATGGATCATCTTCATTTCTTGTGCTTAATGAAGATTGTAATTAGTCTGACATTGCTCATATCATCAACTTGATGTACTGCACTGTCTAAGCTATGTCTATTTTGTAACTTCCCTTGCTTCTTTTTTCAATCTTTTCTCTACCTTTAATCAAGTGTATTTTCAAATATATGTGTATCAGTTTATGTATAACTATGCCTCTATATATGTTAGTTTTTTTTAAAGCCAGCCGTATGGCATTAGCTGATTATAGCATCTAGTGCTTAAATTCCTACCCGTACGTGCGGTTTGATATGTATCCATGGTGATGACTGATAAAGAATCTTGGATTTTGTTTTTGAGAATTTGATCATGATGTAGAATAGATACATGAAGATGCAATATACATGTAAATGCACCCATCAATATGGTAAGTGTTTGAAGTGCCTTTTCTTAGGAAACTTGATATTAGGTTGGGTAAATTTTGACAGATTTGGTGATAGTCAAGGATAAATATATGAAGATGCAGATAGATATATGGTGATGATGGACAGATATGTGAAGATGCAAATTTGATGATGGTAAATGTTCTTTTGAGGGTAATTTAGGTTGCTAAATTCTTACAAATTGTAGTTGGGAAACTTTTGACACAACTTGGAAAATTTTGAAAAAAAAAAAATTAAAATCATTTAGCAAATATTCATATTATACATTGTCCAAAACTTTTAAAATCAAAATTGATCCAACCTACCCCTAACTCACATAATATAGGTTTGTTTTGAATTTTGGACCTCCCGAGATAGGGTAATTAATTTTCTAAATCTTTGCTTTTCAATGTTAGAGTTTTTGGACATTAAAATTTGTCAACTGAATAAAAAAAGTCTCGTGCCCCGTTTTTCTTTTTATTCCCATTTTGAATTAGGTCTCGTTCTTTTATGCAGTAACTTACTCAATATTCTGCCACACTTCATCACACTCCACCACACTTTACCACAATCATTACCAAAATATCTTCTTACTTTTCTCTCCCTTCGCTTTTCTCCTCTACTTTTTACATTTTCTTTCCTCACTTACCTTACCTACCACAACTTCCACCACAACTCACCACACTTTTTCAAATTCCACGGAACCACATTGTATAAAAGAACGGAGCTTTACTCTTCTAATTGACACCAAACTTTAGGATTAAACTTAAAACTAATATTGAAGCTATAATCCACCTTTGTTATTTATGTTGGAGCTACTCAAAATTAAACCCTTAAGTACCATTGTGAGTAGTCCAAAATATACGTTAGGTCCAAGGGTCATATACGGAGAAATTACAAATGGAATGATAAGTAAGATGATCATTACAAAGTGTATTATAACTTCAATATCAGTTTTAAGTTAAGTTCTAAAGTTTTAAACATGAAAAGAAAAAGAAAATTGGGACGCAAACATTTTTTATTCGGCCCACATGCAAATTTATGGTCCAAGAAATTAATATTGAAAAAAAGAATTAGGAAAATTAATTACCCTCTTTTGAAGTCCGAAATGCTAAAAACCTCCACGTACCTCCCTCTTTTGGGCTTAATTTATAAGTAGAGAAGTTATTATTATAGACTTATAGTAACAATTAGGCACCGTTCTTTTATATGTTAATGTAACTAAGGTCTTGTTCTTTTATGCAGTATTTTGCGGTATGGCGCGGTATGGTGTGGTGAAACCGTGACGGGTTGTGGTGTAATTGTGGCGGGTTATTGGTATGTTGTGGATTTTTTGTATATATATATATATATATATATATATATATATATATATATATATATATATATTGTATTGATAATTGTGAAAAAGTAATTTGTGGTGGGTTGTGGTGAATTGTGGTAAAATGGTATTTTGTGGTGGATTGTGGCAAACTGTGGTAGGTTGTAGCACCGCAGTTTGCCAACCGCAGAACAGAACAGGGCCTAACCGCAACACAAATTACCGTAATCTATCGCAACCTACCGCAACATACCGTAAATTACCATTACCTTTTTATTATTTCCACCGTAACTTACTGCAATCTCCCGCAACTAATCACAACTCAACGCAACGGTCAAAATAACAGGGCCTTAGTCAATTACAATCAACCACGCATATATCAACAGTCTTCTGAGAAATGTATATCTAAAAATGTGACCTACAGACCTTGCAAGCAGAAACATTAATTCCAAACTTAGGTTATCGATCAATATGCAATTTTGCAACTATTGTTTTAAGAATCGCAACAAACCTCAAAATAGATATATTAAAGGAAATATACTTAACAAACGCAAATGCTACATTTTCCAAACTTCAATAAGATTTTTGTAGGGTTGTTTGCATTTTGGACTCTGAAGTATAGGGTAATTAATTTTCTAAACCCTTGGTTTTTTTAAAATTTTTGGACCCTAAAGTTTTGTGGGTTGAATAAAAAATGACCTAAAAGTTTGTGGTTGAAAAAAAGGCACGTGTTCCGTTTTTTTTTTCCTTCCCATGTTTGAAATATTTCTCTCCTAATTGGCATAAAACTTTAGGATTAAGATTAAAACTGATATCGAAGCTATATTACACCTCCCTTTTTGTAGGCCACAAACTTTAAGTTCCTCTTTTGTTTAGCCTACAAACTTTAGAGTCCAAAAAATTAACGTTGAAAACCAAGGGTCCAAAATACAAACAATCCAATTTTTGTATGATCCATAGGAAGAAATGTAACAGAAGTAGCTCATGCGATTTTGTGTGACAAAGGGTTTGCAATCACACGGGAAGAAATGTAGATTGTGAGGATCTCTTGATTCTTTCTGAAGTGAAATATGTGAAGACCAATTAATGTGAGATGCGAATTTCCATCCTTATCGGTATGGTGAAACCATCATTTAGATGGAAGAAATTTTGCATCAATCCTATTCCATCAAATAAGAACCAAATTGGTTTGGCCGCACTTATTATAGTGGACCAGTTTAAATTTTGTATCTTGTCAGTCAGATCATATTATAGGACAAACAAAAATTTGTAAAATTCATAAATATGTGTATAATTTAAAGCAGACATCAGTTTTTATCTATTACGTTGAAATTTTTAACAGGCAATGTAAATAATACCTTTCTTCAAAATTATGTTATACATGAAATGACAACGTGCACCCTAGCTAGTAACCCTAACACTATGCTTGGGAGGGGGGTTAAGGAGGGGGGAGGGGGGTTAGGAGGGGTTAAGGAGGGTACTTACTCCTCCTTACCCCTGTTTGGGAAGAGAGTGAGAGAGGGAAGAGAGAGTGAGGTTTATCCCCCTTAACCCCTCTAAACCCTTAATTTTGAACACCCCAATTTGGGGTGTAAAGAAGTGTTTGATTAAATTATAACATACATACAATAAAAAAAGACCATATTACACTTAACCTTAATTGAATCATAACATACACACATCCATCTCTCTCTCTCTCGCACACATACCCACACATCACTCTGTCTCTCAGCTCTCTTTTTCTCTCTTACACACACACACCTCTCCCTCTCTCCCTCTCTCTCTCTCTCTCTCTTTCTCTCTCTCTCTCTCTCTCTCTCTCTCTCTCTCTCTCTCTCTCTCTCTCTCTCTCTCTCTCTCACACACACACACACACACTAGAGAGAGAAAGAGAGATGGAGAGAGAGAGAGAAAAAGAGGGTAGAGAAAGTATATCGAGAGAAAAGTGTTGTTTAGAGAGTATAGAGAGAGAGAGAGAGAGAGAGAGAGAGAGAGAGAGAGAGGGGGGGGGGGAAAGGGTAGAGAGAGGGAGAGAGGGGGGGGAAGGGCTAGAGGGAGAGGGAGAGAAAGAGAGAGAGAGAGAGAGAGAGAGAGAGAGAGAGATGGATAGAGAGGGAGAGAGGGGGGAAGGGGTGGGGAGAGAGAGAGAGAGAGAGAGAGAGAGAGAGAGGAGAGCAGAGAGAGAATGAGTATTAGAGTAAATGTATGGGTATTACATTGAATTACATATAATATGAAAGGGAAAATATGTCAATTAACATTTTACTCTTATGAAGCGGTAAGTAGTTTTCCCTTACCCTCACCCTCTTTTACTCCTGTGAACCCCCCTACTCTCCATTTTAACTCTCCTCCAAGCAGAGTGTAAAGTTTCAAACAAAAGAATATTGAAACCTAAGTTTGTGAGATAAAAGAACAACGTAACTCATGTATTGCAGTAGATAAACTAGGATTATTTGCATTTTTGACCTCGAAGTATAGGGTTATTTATTTTTTGGACCCTTGGTTTTCATTGTTTATTTTCGGGACCCTAAAATTTATGGGTCGAATAATTAAAAAAAGACTTTAAAGTTTGTAGGTTGAAAAAAATGTCCATGTATTGTTTTCTTTTTCTTCCCATGTTTGAATTTATCTCCCGATTACCTCCAAATTTCAAAAGTAAGGTTAAAACTAATGTTAAAATTGTAATACACCTCTGTTAGTGATACCGGAACTACTTAGACCCTTGGTAGTTCAGGGCCTAATTTGTTCTGACACGAATAAGAGAGGTGTATTACAACTTTAATATCAGTTTTAACCTTACCCCTGAAGTTTGCCGTTAATCGGGAAATAAATTCAAACATGAAGAAAAAGAAAAACATTACACGAGCATTTATTTAAACCTACAAACTTTAATGTCATTTTTTATTCGACCCATAAACTTTAGGGTTTAAAAAATAAACAATTAAAACAAAGGGTCCAGAAAATAAATACTGATCTTTGGGGTCCAAAATGCAAAAAGCTAATAAACTATCACAAGTTTACAGTGTTCATTAGAATCAAAGTCGATAAATGATAATGGCAAGAATGTGTACTTTTGTGGCTTGAAAATCATAGCCAGCATGTATGGTAACGCCACATATTATTATTGGGTTCAACCCTTAGCTCGAATAAGGATCCTTCTAGTCATAGCACGGGATCATTACCTTATATATTGCACGTACCTGGAGCAGGTGCTCCCGATATTTACAAGTGAACAATCATTGTAATAAGAGTGAACTATCTAATATCTGTTGTGAATAATCTAATATATGCGGGTGAACGATCATACAATCTAGAGCACATGCTCCGGGTGCACCTAATAAATTGAAGGAGCATTACACTGTGCGCCCAGGCCATCTCCCCTTCCCACTTTAACTTTTTTTTTACTTTTTACTTTTTTATTTTATTTGTTTATTTACACGTTTAACTTAGAAATTTTTAACTTTTAGGATATGTTCATATATGTGGTTCAATATTAGAAATGATAAATACTTTTAAAGTTAATTGAATTATAACTATTATTTTTAAATTAATTTAATAAAAATTATTTCATAATTGAACCATTATAAAATGTTTATAAAAACACAAAACTAATCTTCACAAATAGATCGTGTAATGTTCTTAAACTCTAATACAATGCTCATAAGCCTCATGAAATCGTTCATAAAAATGCACTATAATACTTATAAAACTTTGTAGAGACAGAAAGTGCTAATATGACAATAAAAGAAGGGTTTTTCGACGCTAATATACTGAACTTTTTGGGTATTGAATAATAATACACTAAACTTTGACTTTGGACAATAATACACTATACTTAGGCGGGTGTTGGACAATAATGCATCCAGAACAATTCCGACAGTGGCTGACTTGGTGGTAATCCTACGTGGTCGGCCTGCCACGTAGGAAGGCCACCGAGTCAGCCACCGTCAAAATCTTTTTGGGTGCATTATTGTCCAACACCCCCTAAAGTATAGTGTATTATTGTCTGATGTCGAAATTCAGTGTCTTATTGTCCAATATCCTAAAAATTCAGTATATAAGAGTCCAAAATTCCATAAAAGAACGAATTTAAAAATATGATCATATCACAATTATCATAAAACTCTACATTACTACTCATAAAAACCCTAAAACAATGTTCGTAAAAGGATAATGCAATGCTCTAGCTTAAGCCATACTATAATGTTCATAAACCAAATAAAAAAGTACAATGTTCATAAGAGCTTTACCGAGTCGGAACAAGCTAGTAATGGCAATATAAAAAATGAAAAGTATGATTATATAACAATGCTCATAAAATATTACATGAAATATTAAAAATAATTAATATTAAATTCTCAATTTAAGGAGGAAAATGTAAATATATATATATATATATATATATATATATATATATATATAAAGAATATAGTGGAAACTAAAAAGAAAATTAAATAAAAATAAACAAATAAAAGATGCAAATTAGTTGGACTAAAAACTTGTTCAGTTGTGCATATTTGGGGTTAAAAAGTAAGGGTTGTCATATCAGTAGCGATGGTGTGTTAGGCTAATTAAGGTAATTGGTTTGGTAGGAATTTCAGATTGCGAAAAGCAGTAAATAATTGAAATAATTGAACTAAACTAATTATGAATTGAAAACAATAAAAATTAAAGAATACATGAATTGGGAAATAAAACTTAACCTAATAGAACAAGAACAAGAAATTAAACAAGAAAACGAATGCATATTCAACAAAGTAAATTATAGTGATGAATATAAAAACTGAATCTAATACTGAATTTAAAGAATGAAAATATTAACCTCAATTCTTTCACACCGTATTGAACTTGAATCACGAACTTCCTCCCGAACAAACAAGAAAGGCGTGATTTGGATTACTAAGACTGCCCGAATCCTCCTGTCACAAGAATTCGAGGAACTTTAATCCTCCTCTTCACTAAATATTGATTTTTGTTAGGTTGAAACGAATATTGAAAAGATTGAAATAACGAGAACTGAAAATAACTGTGAATAAAAGCGAGAAGAGAACAAGAAATTTAAAGATAAAGTTGCTTGGAATTGAAACCCGAAAGAAAAGTACATTACAATAAAAGAGCTTAAAGAGAAAACATTAAAAACCTAAAACTAAACTAACCTAAACTAATCTAAAACTAAAGCTAATGAAAAATAAAAACTAAATCTAATGAGGTATCAACAGGTTTATATAGAAAGAACTAGGAAAGGGAAAAATAGAATAAACAATTTCAAAGCCCTAGCGTGAAACGGCGCACTACAAAGGCCTAAATAACCTGGACGCAGGCAACGTGTATCCAGGCGCAGGGAGCACTTGTCCGGTGCTGGTAGCGCTTGTTGCGAGCTGCTCTTCTTCGCCCTCTCTTTCATCTTTTTCCTTACTTTCTTTACTTCTCCGTGAATTTTCTAATCATGTGAAGAATTCACGACCAAAAATACTTAATTTACGACCTTAATTTGGCTCAAAATGAGACCGAACAACACTCCCACACAAAGGTTTGCTCGCCTCAAGAAAACTTAAACAATGAAAGAAAATAAACTAAAATATCCTAACTCACTTTCGTAGGAATCACGGTTGCATTTAGCGTATGCAACATGCCCTTAAAACCCCTTGGCAATCCAAGTGGACGAATTACCTCAAATGGGACATGTAGGTGCTTGAATATATGAGATTGTTTAATTACCTCAAATGGGACATGTAGGTGCTTAAATGGAAACCTTATACCTATTTTCCTACTTGATGAATTATAAAGTGACCAAGATATGCGTTTACGTTTTAATTGTACTTTTGTGAATGTAGAACTAGGGTGACTCTCATTCTTAGGTTGTCTGAATCTCAATGGTTGTTCCAGGGTACAAATTACCCACTGAGCTGTGGTTTACTCACAACCCCTTTTCTCTCCCCCTTACAGGTCAATATGATGATCAGAACTGCTTGTTTGGAGATCGAGTATATTTAGTTGTTTATGTATGCAGAAAGTATTTGTTTGTAGTTTGAATTCTATTGTAAACGTATTTGGAATGCTTGGGATCGTCTGATACATTTATATTGTACTCCGAGCGTGTAGCTCGTGATATACTCAGGCGTGTGGCTGTTGAGTTCTATTTAGGTTTAGTTTGTCTATTACAGGGTTGTAAGGCTTTAAGCCTGGGAAACGTCCATATTACAGAGAAAACTTTGCCGGATTTTCCTCAGAAAAATTTGGAAATTAGTTTCTAAGTTCTCCTTTTTACCTTTCTCAACCTTAATTAGATTGAGATTAACCTTAACAGCCTCTATTAGGGAGCGAGCTATTACAAAGACCCATTGGATTTGCTTTCATGCTAGCCTCTTTTCATATTGTGCTTAATTTGTACACTTGTCCTGGTAGAAAATTCGGTGTCTACAGAGAGCCCCCACTTTGATCGAGTCTAAATAGGACGAAGGTCAAAGTAGCCTGATATGCAGATGACTTAAAACCTGGAGACAAACGCAAGCAATCTCTTAGCGGCAGTGGAATGATGACGGTGCCTTTTTATAGATAACTGGAAGAGGATGGTGCCTTTTAGCGGCAGCCTAGCACTAGCAACCTTTCAGCGACAGTTGGATGAAGGTGGTCCCTTTTAGCGGGTCCGAGCGACAGCACCCTTTTCGCGGTAGCGGATGAAGGTGGTCCCTTTTAGCGGGGCCTGACTACAGAATCCTTTTAGCAACAGCAGGATGAGGGTGGTTCCTTTTAGCGGGTCCAAGCAGCAGCAACCTTTTAGCAGCAGCTGGATAAAGGTGGTCCCTTTTAGCGGGTCCAAGAAGCAGCAACCTTTTAGCAGCAGCTGGATGAAGGTGGTCCCTTTTACCGGCAATCGGGCAGCAACAACCTTTTAGCGTCAGCTGGATGAAGGTGGTCCCTTTTAGCGGGGCTTGACGACAGCAACCTTTTAGCGGCAGCTGGATGAAGGTTGTCTCTTTTAGCGAGGCCTGGCGACAGCAACCTTTTAGCGGCAGCTGGATGAAGGTGGTCTCTTTTAGCGGGTCTTGGCAACAACAATCTTTTAGCGGCAGTTGAATGAAGGTTGCCCCTTTTGGCGGTGACCGGAAGATGGTGTCCCGGTTTTCCCGGTGTTGGTGATGGCTCCCTGCACAGAACCAAAGCAGAATGTCAGATCATTTTGAACAATGGTTGGCGATATAGAGAATTACCTGTCTGGAAGATTGATGACGATGCCCAATGGATTTTCCCGAGGCAAATCGGATTTTTTCGAGGAAGATCGGATTTTCCCGATGTTGAAGATGCTCAACGGATTTTCCCGAGGCAGATCGGATTTTTCTGATGTCGATGAAGTGATGAGGGATTTTCAGATTTTCCCGAGGTTGATGACACTCAACGGATTTTTCCGAGGCGGATGATTGTATCGGTGGCACCCATGGCAACTTTTGTGGCTTTGGCAAACTAGAAGATCGCCATGAGGATGAGCTTTGGACGATAGACCGCTTGAACTTGAAAGAACTCATCCAGAGTGTGATTAGAACTTCCTCTAATCTTGCTCTTGATGATTAGCAGTCGAGTCTGAGCCTTTGTGTGAGATGAATTTCTTCTTTTCTCGATGAGCAAGCACGCACTTGGTCTTTCAGACTCTAGACTCTTATGCACTTATGCATGACTATTGACTTTATGCATGACCTCCTAATGCAATGCAATGACTAAGAGAATATGAACGGAATTTTACAATGCATGTGACTCAATATGCAGATAGCCCCCAATACCAAGACTAGAACGATGATTCCCTAAGTGTCAGAGAAACTCGACATGCAATTTCAGGACAGGGCAGGATCAATGAGGTTTATGATGAGGCCTGATGATTAAGGCGTTGTCATGGATGACATGTCTTGTCCTCTTGCTTCCTCGAATCAGTATGGAGATAAGTAGAGCCTCACTGCAGGCTATGTGAGGGTTAGGGGAGCCCCCAATTCAAATGAACTCTTGTCTTGACTCAGATGTTGTTTGCAATTAGCGATTGATGTGGCTCATTTCTTGTCCTTCATGGATGGGTCTCGCTCAAATCTGCTGAGAACGTGCCTTGAAATATCGAATCTCGCACTTGCACTAGTGACCAAGTCAAAAAGCTCTGGTTGGTATGGAAGGATTAAGAAGGTTGACAAAAGAAAGAGTAAGTCTGATGATGGTCAAACAGGTTCATGAGGCACTTGGTTAAAAAGGAGATGACGGTGGGTTGATGGTCAAATCTGGGTATGTAATGATTGACAGATGACCATGTTTTAGCTAAGGCTAGACGTATGGCAAGGGTTAAGTCACCTCATAGGAGAAGGGGTGAGAAATGGTTGAGATGGATTTGTGTCATTGGTGGAGAGATGGTTGGCTATTCGGATGTGCAGGTGATCCAAGACTGACAGAAAGAAGATTGAGGAATTATGGTGAAAGAACTTTAAAATTCATTGGTGGAGAGATGGTTTGCTATACGTGTTTTCAGGCTAGCCTCTCTTATTCTCTCAGTCTCCTTTTTCCTAGCTAGGGATTCCAAGCTAGCCCCTCTTCTTCTCTGACTCTCCTTTTGCCTTGCTCGGGGTTCCGAGCTAGCCACTCTAATTTCTTTTTTCTCTCGAAGACCAACATTTTGTGGACAAAGGATGCTCCGTTAAGTGAATTGTAGTAATCGGCCTCATAGAGGTTCTCCCACGTATCTAATGTGGAATCAAGCCAGTCATAGTTCATAAGGTGCAGCTCCAAAGGATTGGTGCTCCGAGCAGGGCTTGGTGAGGTAGGCTTGAGGATGACTATGAAGGCTCAAAGGTTATGGATGCAAAGGTGTGATGATGATGTGAAGGCTTGAGGCGCAAAGCTTGAGAACAATTCAAGAGGTTTATGAACGGTTTTCGGTGTGCGTGACTATTAGCTTTGTCTCCAGTTTCTCAAAAAAAAAATCTTCCTCTTCTTCTCTTTGTTTTTCTCTCTCCTTTTTTTTCTTCCTTTTTTTCTCTTTTGTTTTTTTGCTTCCTTATTCCTATTTTTATTTGTTGGTATGCTTCGAGATATGAACGACCCAAAAAGGGGTTTACTCTCCCAGCACAGGTTTTTCCATACGTAAACAAAGTGCTCAAGGGACATAAGCGTCATACCACTCATGCCGACCCATGTTGGTGGACCAACTAGGAACTCTCTCCTTTTTTTTTTTGTTCCTTGCTTTCTTCTCTTTTTTCGACTTTCTTCTCTATGGGGTTGACTCATTTCTGCATTTCTGATGATATTAGTCACAACACACCTTTTGGCTTTGGGGTAGATATGGAGTGGTTATTGAGAATGACCGCGTTGGTCAGGGCTAAGGTTTTTTTCAAATGGTGACTGTGATGAATGATGCAAAGAGGGTTGACTTGGTGAAGGGGAATTTAGGATGGAGATGAAGGTTATGAGTAGGGACAGATGTTATGGGCGAATGGGAAGGTAACAGGTGATATGGGTGATGAGGCGGTAGCCCCCCTGTCCTAGGCACATTTTGTTTTCAAGCTGCTGGTCTAGGAGCGTAAAGATGTCCACTTTCAAGAGACTGGTGGTTTTGGTCTTCTCTCCTTTTGCTCAGCCTGCTTGATGAATACAGACTCGCTTCCCTCTTTTTTTGTTTTTTCTTTCTTTTTCTCTCTTTTCTTCAATTTTATTTTAAACCTCGGATTCGTAGGATGAACACTTGATGAATGAATGTGAAGGTGATGATAGACTTGGATGTGTTAGACTAAGGTGTTAAGGCTAATGAATGGGTGAAAGAGCTTTTCAACTCAAGTTAAGAGTGCAAGCACGAGATTCTCAAACAATCACAATCAAATAGATGCATCTTATTGAATTCAAAAAGACAAGCATATCACAGACCGACTCAATGCCTCCCCTAACTGACTCTGAAATAGAATTCTCAAAGGAATACAGACCCTAGCTAACTTTAAAGTCCCCTTCCCGTGGTGTTGCCTTTCCCTATTGACTGCTCTTGGAGGGTCGTTGCTCTAACTGGATTCATGACTAAATTACATTAGTCTTCAGCGCTCCTAGAAGGGTGGTTGGGTGAACCAGCAACCCTCCTATTATGACTGGAATTCTTCAATTCTTGGATGGTGGCCTTCTCATTGTTCATGGTTGCAAGTTGGATACATATGTCTTTAAGGTAATCAAAGTCCTTGATGACGTGATATCCCAAATGATGGGATAGGCTGATTTTGAGACCTTGTTTGAAGGTAGTCAGGTGTAGGCGCAAAGGTATAGTCTCATTGATGTGAGACAACTTGGTATGCTATCTTTCGAAATAATCTAGGAAGGACTTGTCTACCCCCTACTTCATGGTTGTTAGGTCATCCACTGTGGCATGCTTCTTCTGGATATGACTGTAGTGATTGATAAAGGCCTTAAACAACTCGTTCCAGTCAGCCTTGATCTGAGATGACAAGGCATGGTATCATACTTTGACTTCTCCATCTAGGGTGGATGGCAAGACTGTAGGGTACAAGTCAACATCAATCCTATGAAGAGGTGCCAGTCGCATGAACTCCTAGATGTGGTGAGTAGGATTCTCAAATGGCTTGAATTTAATGTTAGGCACCTCAATCTTGTCAGCAATTTTCATGACAGGGTGGATAGGTAAAGGTACATCTGTGTACTTGTTAGCAAAGGCTGACACAGTGCTCATTATCTTCGTGATGCTGTCCAACTTTTGCTCTAAGGCCTTAACAGTTGGGTCCTCCATGAGCTTGGGAATCTCCGAAGTAGTTTTGGGATTCCCTTTGAATTTAAAATGGTTGGACTACTAACCATTTTTCCAACCAATTTCAAATAGTAGGAAAAACGATGGTAGGAAAATTTTCCAACCAATTTTAGCAAAATTGGTTGGAATTTCCAACTTTCTTTCCTACTAAAGTTTTTCAAAAATAGTTGGAATATAAAATGGTTGCTAAAATAGTTGGTTTTTCCAACCATTTTAAATTGGTTGGAAAAAAGTGGTTGATAATACACACATTTTTAGTAGTGTACGTGCATGGAAGTAAGGGGTATTTTGGTAATTATATATGATTAATATTGTAGGATTGTATGTGCTTTTCTTTTAATTGTTTATCAATTATGTGTTTTTAATTTAATGATTATGTGGTCATATTATTATTTTGAATTTTCAAATTTATTTTATTTATCTAATTACTATTATTAGTAGCTGGTAGATTATTTTTTTTATTTTATACAATAATTTTCTTATTTTCCTTGTTTTAGTATATATAATAAATATAACAAACCCTAACACTACTACCTCCTCCTTCCTCTCTTCTCTTCCCTTCACATATGTTGCCGCCCTACCACAAGCGCCGGTCATCAGGAACCGTCGCCAGTGACCACCACTACAACCACCACATCTCTCTCTCTCTCTCTCTCTCTCTCTCTCTCTATGCCTTCTCATCGCACCACCCAGTCTCCTACCATCGCCCACTGCCACGCACTGCCTCCTAGACGATCACGCGCTGCCTCCCGGACGATCAGCGTTGTCGTACCGCCTTTAAAGGCGCCGAAAACCGTTGCTCAGACGTTGAAGATCGTAATTGTTGTTGGCATGTTGCTGTTGTTGTCATTGCTGCTGTCTCCACCACCGCGACCCCTGACGCCGCGACTCCCGACCTCGACGCACCCCGCCTCTGACGACACCACCGACCTTCCGCCTGTCGCCTGTTCTGACCTAGCCCTCTAAGTAAAACCCTAAACCTACAGCTATTATTGTTGCTTTGTCACTATTTTGTTTGACTACTATTCATATTATTAATTGCTTGTAATCTGATTTTTATTCATTTTAATTATATATATCTCATGTTATTAATCTAGTGGTATTAAGTGTATAATTTTTGGAGTTTAAATTAGTAATCTTTGGTCATATATATAAGGTATATTGGTTAATTTATATATGTTAGAACCCATCAAGGACATCAACAGACCAAGGCTCAAGGACCTTGACAGACCCAGACTCAAGGACCTTAGCGACTAGATCGATTTTGAATGAAAGTCAAAATTCGAATATCCAAAAAAGGGAAGTTTCCATCACTAGAGAAATTTGGATCAGATCCTATATTATATATTCTGATTATGTGTGTGATTCTTGTAGATATAAGAAGGAACGAAGACCAAAGATAATGCGCAAGGAAAAAAATCTCAAAGAAGGAAAAAAGAACGTAAAACAATAAAGGAAGGAAAATCAACTCCAACGGTCTTCTTCAAAGCTGTTGTATAAATTGAATGACTCAAAGACTGAAGACCTAATCGATTCCAAGGAAGAAATCGAAGAGTAGGTAATTCGTGAGGATTTTTGAGTGTGTCTTTGAGAGACGAGTTTGTGTGTGTTGTAGCCAAGGACGTTGGCGAGTTATTGGTAACAGAACCTTAAGGGAATCAGGTTCTGTGAGTGAAAGCACCTTGCTGTGTTGGTGCATTGTTTTATTTAAGAATATCTGAAAGTTCCCTTAAGTAAGCCACTCCTTTAGTAGTTGATAGATGGACCTTACTCCTTGAGTAACTAGGTTATTGTATTTCTGTACTATGTTATGATTGAATAAAGGAAGTATATCAGTTATCTTGTATTGTCCTTTATATCTGTGAAAATAATATCTTAACCTGAAAAGGGTTAAGAAACCTAACGTCCTTTATCCCAAGTGTGCAGAAATTGTGATAAGCCCCTATTCAACCCCCCCCCCCCAATCCCCCCTCAAGGGTTCTTTCAATTGATATAAGAGCAGGTCCACTCAAGAAGAGGCTAACCGCTCTGTGGAAAAGATCATGGTTGGGATCGAAGATGGTGACATAGAGCAAGGACGTTACCTAAGCACACCCCCATTATTTAGAGGATCAAACTTTTCCCACTGGAAGAAGCGTATAAGGGCATTCATCATGGATCAAGACTATGGCCTTTTGGACAAAATTGAGGATGGAGACTTTGTCCCCATGATAATAGAGGGAGAAATCATAAAACCCAAAATTATATCCAAATATACTGCCAAAGAAGCTGAAAAGGCAAATAAAAATATTAAAGCCTTACATACTCTCTACTGTGGACTTGATTCTAATGAGGTTGAATATGTTTATGGTTGT
This sequence comes from Portulaca oleracea, assembly GCA_029582165.1. Classification (NCBI taxonomy): domain Eukaryota; kingdom Viridiplantae; phylum Streptophyta; class Magnoliopsida; order Caryophyllales; family Portulacaceae; genus Portulaca; species Portulaca oleracea. The sequence continues at coordinate 21,266,398 of CM055875.1, forward strand.
GATACAGTTAAGCAAGTGTGGGATACCTTAGTGACCACATATGAAGGAACGAGCCAAGTTCAAGAAATAAGGCTTGGCAATTATGTCAAGCAGTACGAATCCTTCAAAATAAAGAATGGAGAATCCATCAAGGACATGTACAAACAATTCGCTATCATAGTCAATAATATCAAGTCCTTTGGGAAAACCTACTTCAATGAAGAAAAAGTTTGCAAGGTCCTCAAATGTCTTCCAAGAAAGAAATGAGAACCGAAAGTCACTGCAATCAAGGAAGCTCAAAATTTGAAAACCCTCCAACTAGATGACCTCATTGGAATGCTTCTTGCTCACGAAATACATCTTCAAGAAGAGCAAGATTATAAGGAAGAAGTAGCCCATAAGGACATCTATGGTCCTAACGACAAGTCAAATGAGGTTGATAAGAACCACATCTTGGTTTTGATGGCCAAGGAACTCAAGAAGTCGTGCAAGAAAATTCATACCTCCAAAGGATCTTCATCCAAATGGGACAACCAAAGAGGTAAGGACTCTTCAAATAATGAAACTAACTCGTTGTCTTGTTTTGTATGAGGTGACTCGTATCACTCGATCAAGGACTGTCCCTACAACAGAAAGAACATAGAAAAAAGGAGTCACATGGCCTTAATGGCTACTTGGAGTGACGATAGTAGCAGTGAAAGAAAAAATGTAGAAATGGCTAATAGTTGCCATATGGGAAAAGAAATCAGTGATACCGAGGAAGTTGATACAACCAATGATGACTACGAAGACAATGATGAAAATGAGGTAACACTTGATGATCTCCTTACGTGGCCTAAAGAGTACTTGGCAAATTGCTTTCTAAAGCTTATTAAACATGAGACTAAGTACTTGAATAAAATCAAATCTCTAAAAAAGGCCATCAAGGGGTTAAAAGAGTCCAAAGTTGAATTGGAAAATTCTTGCGATAACCTTACCTCTAGTATTAACATTCTCGAGGCCGAAAGTCACTCGCAACAAGAAAACCTTGATAAATCTCATAGATCTCGATGTGTCCCCTTTAAAGAAGGGTTTGGATATTGAAAAATTGCCTACAAATTCAATGATCAAGAAAAGAGGCAAGAAAAATCAGTCCCGACCGAGGAACGAAATCATTGTCAAGGACATTCTGTCCCTCAAAGGCAACCTGACAGAAGCAGGCATCAAGGACGTCAAAGTAACCTCGATAGAAAGGACCGAGGCCACAGATTCTAGTCATGGCACCAAGAACGACAAAACTACCTTAGGACAAGATACCAAGGTCATTCATCTCTTCCCAAAAGCAAATCTGGTAAATCTCACTACTCCAACCATTATCGTTCTAAAATTGTACAAGTTTGGGTTCCAAAAGGAACAAGACCTCCTAACATGGTTGTTACTAGTAGTCAAGAACCTAAATTTGATGTCAATTATGACTTGAGGAAGGGTCTCTGAAATTTTTACAGGTATATACAACATCCAGGAGTGTGGATGCTTAAGGGAACTTGGAGCAATCAAGGACATTACTTATATCAGCAGTAAGAACCCCTCGAGGACCTTGGCAGACCAAGCACAAGGACCTTGGCAGACCTAGGATCAAGGACCTTGACAACTAGATCTATTCAAATGGCAGTGTTATTGATTATTTTTTATGGCAGGTATTGAGGGGGAGCACCCTCTCTTAGGACTAACAAGTTCATTGAGTTCTTGCAGATTATTGGAGATGGTTACAATATTAAGGGGGAATTCTCTATAGACTTTTTAATAAAAGTCAAAAAGGGGGAGAAGTAATGCAAATGAATTTTTCCTTTCACCAATAAGGGGGAGATTATTAAAACCCCTCAAGGACCTCGACAGACTCAGGCTCAAGGACCTTGACAGACCCAGACTCAAGGACCTTGGCGACTGGATCGGTTTTGAATGAAAGTCAAAGTTTGAATATCCAGAAAAGGGAAGTTTCCATCACTAGAGAAATCTGGATCAAATCCTATATTATATATTCTGATTATGTGTGTGATTCTTGTAGATATAAGAAGGAAAGAACATCAAAGATAATGTGCAAGGAAAGAAATCTCAAAGAAGGAAAGAAGAGCGTGAAACAAGAAAGGAAGGAAAATAAACTCCAACGGTCTTCTTCAATGCTGTTGTATAAATTGAATGACTCAAGGACTAAAGACCTAATCAATTCCAAGGAAGAAATCCAAGAGTAGGAAATTCGTGAGGATTTTTTAGTGTCTTTAATTTGAGAGACGAGTTTGTGTGTGTTGTAGCCACGGACTTTGGTGAGTTATTGGTAACAGAATCTTAAGGGAATTAGGTTCTGTGAGTGAAAATACCTTGCTGTGTTGGTGCGTTTATTCAATGATCTCTGAAAGTGCCCTTCAGTAAGGCACTCCTCTAGTAGTTGCTATAAGGACCTTACTCCTTGAGTAACCAGATTACTGCATTTTTGTACTCTATTATGATTGAATAAAGGAAGTTTATCAGTTGTCTTGTATAGTCATTTATATCTGTGAAAATAATATCTTAACCTGAAAAGGATTAAGAAACCTAACGTTCTTTATCCCAAGTGTGCAGAAATTGTGACAACCCCTATTCACCCCCTCCCCCCGGGGTTCTTTCAATATAAATTATGTTAGAGTTTGATTAGGGTAAGTTTATGGAAATATTATTTGAAATAATTTGTAGTAAGATGTGTTTAGGTTCTATTTATGCATGATTATGATTATATTTATTGCATTAGTTGCTAATATATGAGATTAATATAGTGTTATTCTTGATAGAATGTGTTTAGGGTTGTGTTAATATTAGATTATTCATGATGTAGGTTTCGGTTAAGTGGTTAACTGATTTTATGCATTATAATTGATTAATGATGTATATGGATGAGTTTTACATAACATGGTGGTGTTGTACTCTCAAATTATTATATAAAGTGTGAGTAAATTTTGAGTGTTTGGAGTTAAACCTTTAGATATAATTATTAATTATGTTATATCTTCTTAAAAGAATGTCTTCTAAATCTTCTTGATTGTTTTGCAAATTAAATTATGTTACGATAAATAAAGTTTTGATTTTAAAGTAGTATTATCATGTGCGGTATTATTATTACGAATTATCGATTTTCTTTTAGTTAAAAAAATGCTTCAAATTTGATCATAAGTGAGGGTTTATTACCCTTGCTATGTGTGATGTATTTCAATAAGGTTTCGATATCGAAAATTCGAGTTACATTTTGATCTCTACATATGTTTAGTTTTTAAAGAAAATGTTTAATTTGAAATTTTAATTGTTTATGTTAGTTTATGTGTAACTTTACCTTGGTTGTGTTATGAGAGTGAAAGGGACGTATTTGAATTTAGTAGACTGTTTAGAGGCCCAAATCGGAGTCCCGGGATGGTTTGATTAGTGTTAGGATCGAAAATCCAAAATAAAAATAAATCAATTTTTGGACAAAATTACTGAGTCATACTATAATGTTCACCACAAATTGTGTAGTAAAGCTTTATCCTTACTATTCAGTATGGATGTTCCCTAAGATGTTAGCTTTCATAGGATATTTGTGGATTGGGTTTACGATGTGTGTAATTCGAGTTATGACCCAATTATCCAACCTAGGTCAGATCTAGATAGGTTTGATTTTTGGCTATTTTTGAGACCCTTAGAGTGTGTTCTAGGTCTTGGGGTCTCGTGCGAGTTTTAATAGACATCCCGAGGTTCCAAAAAGTCTAGAACCAGACCCACATGGTGTCGAAAAGTCAAGTTACGATCTTTGCAATGCGAGTGATGCAATCTGCCCAGTTTTACTTTTTGTTAAAAGTGTTGTTATGTGAAAAATATTGATTAATTGTAATTTGTTCATTATTTGAAATATGTGAATTAGTTTTAAAATGTTAATTCTTGAATGATGGGAATATTATAGGGCTCCTAGGGGCGGGTGAGGTAGAAAGTAGATCGTGCTAACTCCGTAAGACGCGTATTAATTATAGAAATTTATTTTATTTTAGGCACGATCTAGACCGTCCGTTTTAGTGAGCTCAAGTGTATTCGTGGCAGTAAAGAGAAGATTGTTAATGTCTATGCCCTAATCCACATTGGGATGCTCTTTTATCTGTTTTGACATTTAAATCTGTTTTATGAAGTATGCATCCTGTCGGGGATTTTCTATGAAATTGGACTGTTTGATTTGGATGTCTGTGAGTTCTTTTCTAAGATGAGCAAAATAAGACAGTCTTTTAAGCTCTGAGTGTTATTCTGTCGGTTTTGGAAAATTGGGTTAGGTTTTGTTTATAGTTTGACGTTTGAAATTCACAAGATACTAATAATCAAAGTGAAACCATAACCAAGTTGTGGGTAACGACCCAAAGACCAGGATCTATTCGTGCAGGGGAGTTATCAAGAGATCAGGGAGTCCCGATACTTTTTGAGATTAAATGTGCACACATGTGATACTATTTCTGTGATGGCCATCTGTGTTCTAATTCTGAAGATTTGAAATCTTGTTCTGGTTATGAGATTGTGATTGTGATATTCTGAGGATAGGCAAATCTTGCCCACATAATAAAATTCTGAATTATTTTCTGGAAAGGAGGATTCTGTTATCTGATGTATGGTTCTGAGATTGAAAGTCAATTGAGATTTTCGGAACGTTGTGACTTCTTAGTTGAAAGGTTATTTGGTTATTTTCTGAATTTTGTTATTTCTAAACTCTGTTGTTTTGGGATTGGGAGTAAGTGGTTTGCAAAAGGGTTTGAACTTCTCCTTCTAAATGAATTGAAATGAATTTCAAAGTGTTTTGATGGTTAAGGGTACACATTATTGAATCCTCCTCAATCCTCATACTTTTAAATGTTTTGGTTTCAAGTGAAGAGTTCTGTGATGGGAATAGGTTCTAGAAGTGACAATGTGCAGTTAGTAGTTTAAGAATAATGTTTAGTTTACGTTTAGACTTGAATTAATTAATGTTTAGTTATGTTGATTTGAAGTTTCCTTCGTTTATTAAATTGAAGTAGTTAATGATTCGTTTGTTAGTTTGTTTTTCTTTCTTGCCTTATATTCCTTCGGGGATATGATAGTAACGCCCAATTAAAAAGGAAAAATGAGACTTAATTCCGCCGATAATGTTTGTTTGACTTTGATTTTTTCATAATTGATTTTCCAGGGTATTACATTTACTAATATAACGATTGAGTGTGCAGAATTCCAATAACCATATTCACCCGCCCTCTACGGTTGTTTCATTTCTCAACCCCTAATTTCTCTCATTCTCTCTTCGATTACTCTGAAGGCCCCAATAAGAAGGTTTGTGGTTGTCGCTGGCTGAAGTGGGCATGGCAGCTCATCCTAATTACCTCTGCTAATTAATTGAGCCAACCCAAAATGAAGGTTTTTTTTTTTTTTACAACACTCCGATTCGAGATATTATTTCCGATTCGAGATATTATTGATCCACGAAATATACTTTTTATTTCATTATATTACTTAAGAAACCAAATGACAAAGCATGTGTGGATTAATTGATTCTTCTTTTAGCTCACTATCACATCTATCCATATATATTCCGTACCCCATAGATTTGTTAGTTTGGTAAACATACGGAGATATGGGGGGTCTTGATTCAAAGATAATCTTAAGCAAATCTTGTGATAAATTAGCGGAAAAGACAAATTAAGACAGTGACCTTAGCTTTTTATTTTTGGTATAGAGACTATATATTTTTCTAATATAGTTTAATTGGCCGACAAGACACCTTTAAGCATTCTTAAAATAATTGTAAGTTTTTTGCCTTTGTTTGTTTAATTCATTTGCATGCATATTCAATTCTCCCTACCTAATTGAGAAGTCGAATAATTGCAATTCAACCCTATTTCTTCTTTCTTCGCTTAGGGTTCTTTCTTCATCATTGGCGCTTTCCCATGATGGGAAAACTCATTGCCAAAATACTGTACAATTATTATATTGTACACTAGGACGGGTTATTTGTATTTTGGACCTCGAAGTATAGGGATATTTATTTTCTAGATTTTTGGATTTTATTGTTTATTTTTGGGACATTAAAGTTTATAGTTGAATAAAAAATGACCTTAAAGTTTGTATTTTGAATAATTAGACCCTATTGTAATACATCTCTCTCATTCATGCCGGAACTACTTAGACCCTGAGTACTTCAGGATCTAATTAGTTCTGACATGAATAAGAAAGGTGTATAATAGCTTCAATATCAGCTTTAACTTTACTCCTAAAGTTTAACGCCAATCGGGAGATAAATTCAAACCTGGGGGAAAAAAAAGAAAAACAGTACACGAACCTGTTTTTTCAAACTACAAACTTTAAGGTCCTTTTTTATTCAACCATAAACTTTAGGGTCCCAAAAATAAATAACGAAATATAAGGGTTCAGAAAATAAATACCCTTATACTTCGGGGTATTCCAAGGGATAGAAACTACATGCATATGGTGCCACTAAATAACACCGAGTGAATTGGTTCCTACTTAATTTACGAGGGTTAAATCCTACTTATTTAATTAGATTGAGAAAATATGATTAGCTCAGATGTTGGATAAGTGAAATCAACTTTAGTCTATTATCACTTGATCAGGTGCTTGAAAATATCTTGTATATAAACAAATTCACAATTATGGGACAAGGACTCAGTGCGGGATCTAGGCATGCTGATTAGAGGTAGCCACTACACTATTATTTTCATCATATGCATATAAAACTCAAAATGATGGGCCATGGGTTAGATAATTGAATATAGGTTGCAAATCTTATTATACTTATCTAATTTGTTAAACATGATAACCATCTTCACTTAAGATGGTTCTTAAACATCTTAAATTGTTCATATTTCACATTTTTGTAACTTTTATTAATATTTTCTTTAATAATTATATATATTTATCAATTATAATAACATAATACTTATTAGCTAGGTCAAAAAATATAAAAAATAGCCTAATTTTATCAGTAGAAAATACACATTTTATACATAGTTTTATATTTATGAAATAAATATGAATAAATATTATTTTTAAATTTTTTATAAGTTGTAGTAAGCCTGAAAATAATAAAACATACATTTAGAATAATTTAAATACACTTACATTTAACTTTATTAGTGATTTAAAAGAAATGCAATATGGTTGCATCAAGATGTTTATCATTTTGCTTAGTTAATTTACTTATGATCATAGGTTGAATACTATAATTAATATTAAGGAATAGCCACAAGTTAATCCGTCAAATCTTTGGCCACACAACTAGCTAATTGAAAGCAATTTTCAAAATCACTCCACCATTGATTTAAATTTTTGATTAAATATAAAAATCTATTAGTGTACAATAAATACTATAAATTTCATCATGCATATGTTAATTACTATTTTATGGTCAGGTGCGCATAAAAAGAAAATTAATGAAAGAGTCTACATACTAGCTAAGATATGATCAATTCATAGGATTACGATTTCTCATATTATTAAGTGATTAATTGTTTTTAAACAAAAGTTAAACAGTACATTTCTGATATGATTTATTGATTGAAAGTTCATCATCAATAACTTTTGATTAATAATTGTTCACAACCCAAAACAAAAAAGACCTAAATTAGTTATGTATTTATTAGCACCTACTTAAATATGATCCACATCTTTAAATGGTGCACGAAGAATCTAACTTTGGAAACATATTAACATATATATATGGTTGTAAGACATCTAATAATTGAGGATAGAGGGGCGTCAAATGCGGTTGTAGCTAGCTTTCTAGGTTTTTGCCTTAAACTTAATCTACACCTAAAAGTTTAAAATTTTAACAATTGGCACACTAATTCCTTTTATACTCTGGTCTATGAACAAATATATATGCGCATCCCTTTCATTACTTTATGGGGTATGTTTCACGTTAATCATAGGCCGGCTTTCCCATTAAAGGGATATATATATATATATATTGCCCTAGCTAGCTATAGGCCCCTCCAGGGCTTGAGAGTTGTATACATAAAAATGAATTTCATGGCGTGCACGTGACCTACCTAGATCAACCTCTTCAGTTCAGATATTTTGTTGTAGTGACTATTTGATAGTTGAGCGGAGTTTGGGAGGAAAGAAATTATCCTTCAGTCCTTATGGGTTTATGTCATGTTTACATGTTTATATATATATATATATATATATATGTATATATATATATATATATATATATATATATATATATATATATATAATAATTGATTCTAATAATCCCTACTTTCAAATTACAATGATAGTGGGTACATTTACTTTGTATACTGGTGGTCCAAAAAAAAAATTGGATTGTAGTGGTACCAAATTCACCTCCACATTCTTCTTATTTTTTTCATTCCTACACTATATTGTTTTTGTTTTTTTTCGTTCATGCCCCTAGAAAGTTAATGAATTGTAATTTCTAAAACATTTTTTAAATTATTTTTTTGAGACTCCGAATAATTATTATGATTTTTTAAAAATAATAAAAGTGAAAAAATCGTAAAAAATAGTAAAAAAATGAAAACAAATTGGGAGAAACGCTGTAAATTCATTAAAAATCATTGTAAAGTTAAAGTGTTATACTAAGTTTTGAATCAAATGCAACACAAAATCTATGATTCCCTCGAAAATATCCCACTATAATCCAATTTTATTTTTTTTTTTGGACCACCAGAATACAAAGTGAAAGTACGGTCCACCATTGTCCAATTGGTGAAAGTATGGATTATTAGAATCCAATTATCCTCTCTCTCTCTCTATATATATATATATATATATATTATCAACTCTTCTTTTCAAGTTTAGATAAATTAGTTAGTGGATGATGTACATATGTTAAGTTAGTAAAAGTTAGTAAGTTGGTAAGTAGGTCAAATTAAAATATATATTATAGTTTATTCTTTTATATAGAGGTAAAGAAAGTCGGTAAAAGCGGTAAGTAGCCCTATTCTTTTTTGCGGTTACAGTTAAGTTGGGAAAGTGTGAGTAGTGTGTTATGCTAGTAACGTATAGATAATTTAACCTCGACGTTTTATAAAAGGGTCTATAAGAAAGTATCGAGATTTCTTATGTTTTTTAGTAGTGTGATGTACGTATGTTAGTGAAGTACGAAAATGGTGGTGAAAGTTATAAGTAAAAGTGGTTAAATGTATTTAGTGGTGTTGGGTCAAGGTCTTTTACTTGAGTAACTGCACGAAGGATCTTATACGAAGTTTAAATGAAAGACAAAACAAGCCGTCAAAAAGGGAAGTTATTTTATTTTAGCAAAATCAATGATAATTATCTTCAAATCTCTTTATAAATAAACTGATATTCTTGATATATCTTGTACGATCAATATCTTCAATGGAAGGCAACTCCAAGGAAGGAAAAGATTACAAGATCAAGAAAAAGAATATTTCCTTATATTATATATTCTAATTATCTATTCTGATTATGTGTATATAATATATATTCTGATTATATATTAAATATGAGCATGATTCTTGTAGATACAAAAGGAAAGCAAGATTGCAAAAGATATCTCAGAAGATCTCATAAGATGGGAAGCAAATCAGAAGGCAAAAGAAGGAAAGAAGATTCAAAGAAGAAAGGAAAAGGAAGACCTTCATGTCCAACGGTTCTACCAAAATACCATTATAAATATACAGTCACAAGATGAAGACAATCAGGCGACTCCACGGAAGTAATCGCGTAGTAAGAAATCCGGAGGGATTTCTGAATGTGTAACCAATGGTTCGGTGGTGAAGGTAGCCAGTAAAGGACCTCTGGCGAAGGGATAGCTAAGGACCTTGGTGAGCATTCATTGTGTCCACATGTGGTGGTGAGATTATGTGTAGTAGAGCCTTGACGGACTAAGGCTGTTTGAGTTTGTGCTTCAATGTAATTCATCATGTTCCAAATCGCCGCTAGGGTTTTTCCTACGACGATCCTTATCTGTAGCTGTCTCAAGGACCTTCAGCCTTGGTCAGTGAATCTATCAGTAATTGCCTTCGGGCTGTTACTTGTTTTGTTGCGTAAGTGTAACTTGTTCTTTGATTGATATAATGAGGTATTTCAGTTACACTGTGTTTTGATATTTGGTTTGAAAGTAAGGAAGTTTGTTCTAATGTCCTTACCTAGTGTGTAGATCTTAATTGTGAAATTCCCCCCTCAATGGCCTCTACTAGTGGGGTTAAATATTTCCTAGTACAAAGATGAAAAAAAAAGACAGTGTAAAGATAAAATAAATTATATAAGTAAACTTAACTTACATTACAAAAGAATACGACTGGCTGTTCAAGTTATGAGATGCAAAGTTATTTTGCTTTGTAGGTGTTGTTTTAGAAATATCATTTTTCATTTTAATTTGATGGCTTGTATTATGATTAGTGATATATATCAGGTTGAGTTTGAGTTGAAGTGAGTCAATAATAATTCAAGCTAAAGTTATGAAATGAACTAATTAGAAGAAAAGCACGGTTAGTATGATTTTCTAAAATCGAACGGGACATAATGTGATCACTTGTTAATGTAGAAAGGTTGATATATCATCCAACGGAATTAAAAAAAGAAAAAGAAAAAAGACTTTCAATTATATGCAACAGAAATTGTTTTATGACTTCAGAAGTAACAAGATATATGGAGCATCTTTTAAGACCTAAATTAAGTTCTAATTAAATTAAGGGTGTGTTTGATTGGAAGGAAAATGATTTTGGAGGAAATTGTTTTTCAAGACAAATGGTTTTCCATGCAAATTTTTCCTTGTTTTGTAGTGTTAGGAGACAAATAGTTTTTTTGGAAAATGATGATATATGTGGCGTAAGTGACGATATATGTTACACACAAAAATATTTGAAGCTTAAAATTCATATCTAAACTTTTTTCACTTCAATGTATCATATAATAAACTTTCGATTTGAACAGCCTAATTTGAATTTTGCTTTAATGTTTCAGTTAATTTTAACAGGAAAAAATGCCAGTATATGTTACGATAAATGTAATCAAAAAATATTTTTTGAGCTCCAAATTCATATTTGATCTATTTTTTAATCAATATTATCATATTGTAAAATTTTGAGCCAAATCGATGAAATCTAGTGTCATTCTTATGTTTCAGTCAGATTTAATAGCAACAAATGTCGATACAAGTAGTGATATATGTTATAAATGAAAATATTTGGAGCTCAAAATTCATCTTTGATCTTTATTAAATCAACGTATTGTAAAGCTTCAAGATAAATTGATGAAATTGAATTTTCCTCTTAAATTTCAGTCATATTTAACAACAAAAAAAGGTCGAAAAAAGTGGCGATATATGATACAAATGAAAATATTTGGAGTTTGAAGTTCATGTGTGTGCTTCTTTTAATTCATATTATCATCTCATTAAGTTTCAATCCAAATAGTCAAATTTGAATTTTTAAAAGTTTCAGTTAGTTTTAGTGACAAAAATTGTTAATATATGTCGGGATAACTATTATCAGGTAAAAATATTTTGAGCTAAAAATTCATAATTGAGCTTTTTCGAATCAATTTTATCCTAATAAAAATTTCGAGACAAACCGTCCAAGTTGAATTTCACCGTTAAATTTCAGTTAGATTTAATAGTGAAATTAATCGATCCGATAATGAAGGGTGAAAAACATTTTTCCTAGGTTGAACAAAGGAATTCAATTTCCTTTCTTTAGGGAAATATAATTTTCTTTACAAATTAATTACTAAATCTTTTTTGTAACAAACACTAAAAAATTGAGAAAATATTTTTGTCAGCAAAACACGTACACCCTAAGTTGTACTATATTAATTAATTTAAATTGATTACGTTTTATTGAAATATAATGTTAATTGATTACCTAAAACAAAAATGGAATTGAAGTTCACAGTAGCAAAGTTATATCTCGTACTATTAAAATAAATTAAAATGACTTTACTCTGTATAACTGTTCATAATTTATAATGGTGCGTTTGATAGTTTTCGAGGAAAGACTTTCACAAGAAAAACTTTCCTAAGAAACATTTCCGCTAGCCTCCTGGGAAACTCTTTGCTGATCGATTGTGAGGGAAATAATGGATCCCACGTAAAACTTTCCTATGTATTATGAAAAACCAAAAATAAAAAAATTTGTCAACTTAAAAAAGTTAACCAATTTTTTTGAAAAAATTATCAACCAAACGCACCATAAATAATATTTTGAGTTATAAAACGTCTCGTAGTGTGAGAAAACCGAAACTAGTACATTCCTCAAATCAAAAAGAGAACTTTATGCTACAGTAGATATATATGCTTGGGCTTGGTGTACATGCTATTAGCAACATAAACAAAGCAATTAAACCAAATTCTGAACAGTGAGTAGCAATAAGTAGTTATTTATTTATTTATTAAATTAATCTCCTATGTCCGATCACAGACTTCACACAGTCTGCACCTGAACACGTGTCATGTGGGGCCCACCGACCACAGGAATGCACGTGGCTATTTGTACTAACGGTCTGAAACACTGAGACTTACCCACTTCCAATGTTCCCTTCCCTCCTCTCATACTCTTCCACGTGTCGACTGTGTGGCCGTTAATGCTTCATCATCATCAACTTTTTCTTTTTATGTCACGAGACTTACACTGTATTCTTCGCCGTTTCAAAATGGCTTGGAATGGTTTGAAATGGGGAAAAAAAATTAAAGAAAAAGATGAGATGGAGTAAAGAGAGAGAGAGGAGAGAGAAACTAAAAGTTCCATTGATAGAACTTTGCATTGCTCTTGCTCTAAGCGTCTGTAAAATTCACTGGAACGGTGGAACTTATGGTAGAATAAAATTAATTTCGGGTAAAGTTTGGAAATTTAGATAAGTTTAGCTAAAATTAGATCGGTTTTGCTAATCGTCGCCCTAAGGGCGATGGTTAAGATGGAATCTTATCCAATTTTTTATTTTGTAAATTTTTTTATATATAATAAAACATTATTTATTCAATTAAATATGCCTAATATCTAATCTAATCTAATCTAATCTAGGTCATTCTTTTTCCAAAAATTCCTACATTACCTACCTAATTAAGATTAATTTAGTAAACAAATACAATTATTAAATCCATATTTAATAATTGTATTTGTGTGCAACTCATTGATGATATACAGTAGCCCCCATGAATTAAGCAAAGGAAGACCATAATTCATTTTGCCGTTCATTTTTATTCCCAAATGATGATATAATGCTCATTGACTATATCCCCAATTTTCCATTCATTTAGCGTGCATTTCAAGGTTCACCTTTTGCAACTCTTCTTCTTCATTTCATATTTAACACCTCCGAATTATATCCATGGCTTCTCAACTCTTGTCCATCCAGTTGACAATTGCATGTCCCCATCCAAAGTTCCCTATTTTTTGTCCATCCAATTGACTATTGCATGTCCCAAATTTTCTGTCATTTACCGTCATCGTTGCCCAACGATCTCCGCGACCGCTCCTACTTCCAGTCACCTCGGGCCTGATTTGCGTCTCACAGGCAATTGACAGACCATGGCCGATCATTTACCAAGCACTCTGGTTTTCTGTCAAGAATCAACTCGGGCCTGATTTTCTGTCATTTACCTAGATCGAAGATTCGTGACAGATTTGGATCGAAGGTCCTCGAATGACGCTAGTCGATTCTTGAAATCGTCCATGGTCGATCATTCTTGAGTCCTTGACGATTTTTTTTTGTCATCCAAGATTTGGGCCGTAGTTGATATTGAGCATAACTCCTCATATAGTCTCCTTTATGGAGAATAATTAATAGCTCAGATATGAAAATCAATATAATCAACGCTTATGTGCAATTTCCGATAAAATGATAGTCATAAGATCTAATTAGGTAATGATACCATTTATATAGATTAGATTAGATTAGATATTAGGTATATTTAATTGAATAAATGATATTTTATTATATATATAAAAAATTTATAAAATAAAAAATTGGATAAGATTCCATCTTAACTATCGCCCTAGGGGCGACGATTATGCAAAACCGAAATTCAATAAGTTTTATAAATTGTGATTATTGTAAATTTGGTATATTTTGGAATATTTGAGCAAGTTTGGAAAAATTTAAATAGATTTGACTATCATGTTTGAATTGTTTGATTAGAATGAGACATGCAAATGAATAATTGACAATTAAGATGAGGTTAGGGTGGGTGTTACTAACAAACTTCGATGCTCAACATACAATGGTTATTTGTTGGGGGGAGGGGGAGGGTAACAAAAAATTCATGGTTAGTAATTATAAACCACTTTTTGTTTTGATAAGTAGCGACCAACGAGCCTTTTAATTCAATAATCAAACGGTGTAAAAACACACCAAGCTGAAAAAACAACACTGAAAGAGTTCTACAAAGAGATGAAAACCCAGACATGAAACAAACCACTAGAAGCACAATCCAGCTACAGAAATCCAAAATACAGGACCAGAGAAACATATCAGATAGAGTAATGCTATTGTAAAGCCTCCTTCAGCAGCCATCAGCTACTGAAAATGATGGGAATGTGATGAAAGTTAGTAGCAAGCATGTCCACTGAGTAGAAATGTTTATCTTTCCATTCATTAGACCATAATGAAACCCTCCATTTCATTATCAACCACTTAAAATGGGTAAATTTAGACATTGATTAGCAATTACTAATTGCTTTAAAATGGGACATATTGAGTATGAATTTGGTTATGGTTTTTTTTTAAAAAAAAAATGACGAAAATGTTTTTTGGATGAATGTAGAATACCAACAATACCTTCATAAAATCACATAAATTCCATCTTCACCCTTTATTATCTTTTTTTATAGGGAAATTGGATTCTAATAATACGAACTTTTAGCCATATAAAACTTAATAATACGAACTTTTGATTGGTGATTAATAATACGAACTTTGACCCCCTATTGCCCCCAACAGTACGCCACTGGGTTAAGTTGAACTTAACTCGGTGGCAGTCTGATGTGGCGGCGGAGGCACACGCATGATTATTTGACTTTACCACGTCATCTACGTTGACTTGAAAAATAATATGAACTTTTACCTATGTTGCTCTGAATAATACGAACTTTTTTCTCTTTCTAAAAATCTCAGATCCCATTTTTACTTCTTCATCTTCTTCAATCCACCCCCTCCCTATTCCTAGAAAACCCTAGAAAACCAGAAAACCCCTCTCTCTCTCTTCCATCCTCTTCATCATCCCTACCTCTTTTTTCTCTCTCTAAAATTCCCACATTTCCCTTTTGCATCTTCATCTTCTTCAATCTTCCCCCTCTTCATCACTTCATCATGAGCCACAACTTGATGCTCAAACTCGTCAACAATGGCGGAATGCCTTCTCAACTTCCTCAGCCACCCTTTTTCCCACTTCACTACTCTCCTTCTTCTTCCCAACTTCCATCACCCTTTTTTACCAAGATCTCTGCAAGAAGAGCAGTGAAGTGGAAACAAGGGTTTTTGTTTTCAATATTATGGGAACTTATCAACCCTTCCCTCCTCTCC
The DNA here is from genome assembly GCA_029582165.1 of Portulaca oleracea. NCBI lineage: Eukaryota > Viridiplantae > Streptophyta > Magnoliopsida > Caryophyllales > Portulacaceae > Portulaca > Portulaca oleracea. The sequence goes on from CM055875.1 coordinate 21,281,893, forward strand.
ACTAAGGAGGGTGAGAATATGAAGATGAAGAGAAAAACTAATCCAGGAGCATCCATTGTTTCTGAAGCGAGCTGTCCTTCGATTTCATGGTAATCCACATTTTTACTTCTTCATCTTGCTCTGAATAATGCATTTTCACCTGGTGGACATTCCCTAAAAACTACAGGATTGAAGAAGAGGAAAGAAGAGAGAGAGAGAGAGAGAGAGAGAGAGAGGGGTTTTCTGGGAATGGGGAGGGGAGGATTGAAGAAGATGAAGAAGTAAAAATGGGATCTGGGATTTTTAGACAAAGAAAAAAGTTCGTATTATTTAGGGCAAAATAGATAAAAGTTCATATTATTTTTTAAGTCAATGTGGATGACGTGGCAAAGTCAAAACAACCAGCTGCGTGCCTCCGCCGTCACGTCAGACCACCACCGAGTTAAGTTCAACTTAACTCGGTGGCGAACTATTAGGGGCAACAGGGGGTCAAAATTCGTATTATTAATCACCAAATCAAAAGTTCGTATTATTAAGTCTTATATGGCCAAATTGTGGGGCGATCGGTGATCCTCAAGGCGATTATCGGTAATGTTCTGCGACCGGGAGAATCGGGCGTTAGATGGTAGTATCGAGCCGACCGCGATTATGAGCCATGCGATGGGCGGAGAGCCATGGGCAGTCACTTAGCGGGGCAAAGATTTTGGAGTGTATTGTGGCACAACGAGAACGTTATGCGCTTAAGCGGCAGTGACTGTAATACCCCGGATATATTGTTGAATTGTGGCTTAAAAGAATTGAAATGACTACTTATATCACCAAGGTACACCTTCTTTTATGGTAACTCATCCGTTGGAAACTCCTCAGTTAAGCGTGCTTGGCTGGGAGTAGTCCAAGGATGGGTAACTTCATGGGAAGTTTTCTCGAGCAGCGTGTGAGCGAGGACGAAGCACGCTGGAAAGACTCATAGTGATTTCTGGGGCCAGTCAACGATCCTTGAAACAGTTATCGATAATATCCACGACCCGAGAGGGGCCAGGGCGTTACATCGATAATTTTAAAATTACCAAATAACCTTTATTCTAATTCAATATATATATTAATAGCAAGGATAAAGTAGTATTTTTCAAATTTTAAGTACGTTGTATTATTGCTTGATGTATTATTGTTCGATTTTGATGTATTATTGCTTGAGCAAGTTAAATACATTATATTTTGAACATGTTAAAAACCGGGTCCGATTAAAAATCATTAGATTTTGGATAGCTTTGAAAAATTGTCGTTGGGGATGGGGAATCCGCGGGGATGGGGATGTGGCAAGAATCATTCCCTGAAGCAGGGATGGGGACGGTGATATACTCCCCCGTCCCCGATCCGCCCCGTTGCCATCCCTAGATGAGGGAGAAAAGTGACTTCCTTGCATACATTTAACAAGAAGGTGAGTTGAGAGCAGGTCTTTGTTGAAAAATCAATCCAAGCATGGCTCTTTAACTCCTCATACCAAAATATTACACCTCCTTTCCCTTAACCTAAGCCTCATTACAACCCCGAAAGGTCCTCTTGATTGTCACTTTTGTATTTCTATATTAGCAGTGGAGGACGAGATTCTTACCAAGCCTATGGTAGGTTGGTTCTTTTGGTCTAAGTATGAGAATACCCACTTAAATAATAAAAAAATTGAGAGTTAGAGTGTTTCCAGTTTACCCTCAAAGTGAGGTTTTTTCTTTTGACTGGCATGCGTCCATAACTAACCGCGCATATTTGCATTTATCTTAAGACTGTTGGCGGCTTTTCACATTTGAAGTACTTGTTATCTTTACTCGATTTCGAAAACTTCATTCTCTCTATTTTTCACTGATTTTGTTCTCTTCCAGATTGATCTTAGTGTCTGCTTGATGAATTGATTTGTCTGATTGGTTAGCCTGAGGAGGTGTTTAATTATATTTGTAACCCTAACACTAACCCTTTTTGTTTCTTTTTCTTCTTTTCCCTTTTTCTTTCTTGAGTCTTTTCCTTTTAATTTGAGTCTTACTTCTCTCCCTACTATCCTTAAGTCAGACTTGCATGAGGATAAGCAAGAGCTAAGCATGGGGGGATTTGATAAGTGAATTTTATATAGTAATTATTAGCTATTTAACTAGTATATTTTTGTTGATTTTCTAATAAAATTTACTATTTTTTATATCAAAATTCTATAATATTCTTCACTTGGTCGGGAATTGGGTTGTCTTGCAGAATTTAATGAAAATCCCCTAAAAATCAGAAAAAATGAAGAAAATGGAGAAGAAATAGAAGTGGAAACTTAGAGAATTGAAAGTGAAGGAAAAAAGGAAGAGAAATAGAGAAATTGAAGAAGAAAAAGAGAATGAGAAGTGGAAGAAGAAATGAGCTAAAGGTTGGCCCAATTCCTCATACAATATCACAGCCCGCTAAGCACACATCCCAGCAGCAACAAGTCATGCACCGACATCAACTTCATCCAACAGGTAGCAACGTGCCTTTTTCCCCTCACTAGCGCCTGCCTTCTACCCACACACGCCGACAACAGCACACCAGCTCTCAGCGCCTACGTGGCCCCTCACCAGCGCCCAGGCCACCACACGAGCACAGTGACGCTAGCAACAACAGGCAGCGGTTGCATCTTTCTCACCAACGCCCAGCAGCAACTACGCTGGCAGCGTGTTCATCGATCAGCATCGACTCACAAAACCAACGTTGGCAGCCATGTTTTTCCCCTCGGCAGCGCCTATCATAGACCGTCATGGAGAAAAACATGAGCCGCTGCCAGCGTGTATTTGGACGCTGGCCGTGCCTTGTGTTTTCGTATAAAAGCAACGTTCGCCGCATGCTCAAGGCATCCAATTTTTATTAGTTTATTTTCCTTCCGCCGTAGATTAGGTTTTCTTTGTATTTTCGTCCCTTGGGGGAGCCGTTCTAGTAGATTAGGAACAAAAGAGGAGGAGAAGGAGATCGAATCGAGTGACACAAAGAGATCGAATTCAACGACTCGGATGTTCAGTTTAATTTCTATTCTTTTTATGTTTTATTATTCAGTTTTTATTATCGTTTTCCTAGTTTTTATTATCATGAGTACTTAGATTCCTCGTTTAGGGGACAAACCCGATGTTTCTTGATTAATTTATAGTGTGTGATTTCAGTTTTAGGTTTTAATACAGTTGTTTAATCTCCGTGTTTTGTCTGTCATAGTAAGTGATTGATCTCCTCTTACTTGGTTTAGATTCTTATATTGGAAGGAAAATTTGTATTTTGAATTGGAAAGACGACGGAGATTGAATACCCTAGAAACGGTTAGAAATAATGGTTCATTGCTTAGGGTCAATTATAATGAGTTCTTATCTTTGATTAGATTAAATAACCATGAAATTAGATGTTTAGTTTAATCACTGTAACTCACCTCGAATCGAAAGATTGGTGTGCTAGGCCTTAGAAAGATTATAGACCCCGACACTACCAATATTACCTTTAATTGGAATCACCTCTTGATTGATTAAGAAACTAGAGTGGACTCCCCTAAACTCCCTTAGTTATCTTATTAAACCTATAAAGATTAGATCTTTCTTGTTTATTTCCTTGAATTCCTTATTCACACAACCTATTTGATTGACCTAGCACCCTTTGTAGTGAACTAGTTCAGTGTGTAGTTGAACACAAGTCCCTGAGAGAGAATGACATTTACATACTACTCAGACACGTACACTTGCAGTATACACCTAAACATGTTTTAGGCCTATTAATCGACATGTTATCATTGTGGCTTGATGACTTGTTTGATACATTATGGTCACACTTGATCTGATGTAGATTGTCGAAATTAGTTAGCGTATGATTAGAGTTTCAAGGAACCTCGGTAATGAGGTGCTTGTATTTCTAATATTTCTCGCAACAACATTTGAGTTTGATCTTGTTTAGCCCCCGGTAGCGTTGGCAAAAATTCAGGTCCGGGTAAATTCAGGTCGGACAAATTCGGACAATGTCAAAATTCGGACGAGAAATTCATGTCCAGACCCGGTTTTACTTCGGGTCAACCCGGGTCGTACAATTCAGACGAAGCAAAAATCGAGTTCGGACAATAGAAAAAAGAGAAATTTTATGTCCGAATATTCAGTCAATATCAAAATTCGGACGAAAAATCTATGTCCAGACTCGGTTTTTCGGGTCGGACAATTCGGGTAATTCGGGTCGAATGAAATTTTGCCAGCGCTAGCCCCAGGTGTACAATCCAAAAGTCTGCTCTTGTCTATTCGCGCACTTGATGCTAGCATCTTGTTGATTCATCAATATGTGGGAGTGTAATCAGAATATTAGAGACCCCAAAATATTTTAGGTGCTTATTATTCAGATTTTGCTCATCCGAATTAAGTTTGATCCTTGGATTAAAATGTGATTCTTGAGTGAAAATTTGTTGCTTTGGGCATCATTTTCAGCCCTTCGTTTAGTGTCTCGAAGCTTGGGGGTTGCCGTCTCTTTCCTGGCTATACTACGTGGAATTGATGCTCACTTTTCCCTTCATTTCTTTAGTTCTTCAAGCACAAAATTTGGCGCATCAACCCAATGTCACTCTGTCGTTTCACAAGTTCAAGGATAGCTACATAATTGTTTTCTTGACAAAGGTGTGGTACCCCAAAGGCCATCAACTATTTTGTTGGTTATTGGACTGGAATTTTTGTTAGTGTTTTGCATCCATGTTTCTTTAGGTGTTTATAATTACAATTATGCCTAAAGATAAAGCAAATAATAATTACAATAAATTTACATTTTTTGATGCTAAATTACGGACAAAATTCGGCGTCTAGACTATCTGGCCATCACATTCTTGTCTTTTTACTTGAAACAGATGTACGCAGCAAAAATACGCTCACTATAAATCCACTATTGTTATGATTTGTCTATGCGCTATGAAAATCAAAAGAGGGAGATTGTATTTGGGAACGCCGATCGATGGAGAAAGTGGCAGACACTCAACCGATCTTGGTGATTCTTCAATATGTGGGAGTGTAATCAGAATATTAGAGACCCCAAAATATTTTAGGTGCTTATTATTCAGATTTTGCTCATCCGAATTAAGTTTGATCCTTGGATTAAAATGTGATTCTTGAGTGAAAATTTGTTGCTTTGGGCATCATTTTCAGCCCTTCGTTTCGTGTCTCGAAGCTTGGGGGTTGCCGTCTCTTTCCTGGCTATACTACGTGGAATTGATGCTCACTTTTCCCTTCATTTCTTTAGTTCTTCAAGCACAAAATTTGGCGCATCAACCCAATGTCACTCTGTCGTTTCACAAGTTCAAGGATAGCTACATAATTGTTTTCTTGACAAAGGTGTGGTACCCCAAAGGCCATCAACTATTTTGTTGGTTATTGGACTGGAATTTTTGTTAGTGTTTTGCATCCATGTTTCTTTAGGTGTTTATAATTACAATTATGCCTAAAGATAAAGCAAATAATAATTACAATAAATTTACATTTTTTGATGCTAAATTACGGACAAAGTTCGGCGTCTAGACTATCCGCCATCACATTCTTGTCTTTTTACTTGAAACAGATGTAGGCAGCAAAAATACGCTCACTACAAATCCACTATTGTTATGATTTGTCTATGCGCTATGAAAATCAAAAGAGGGAGATTGTATTTGGGAACGCCGATCTATGGAGAAAGTGGCAGACACTCAACCGATCTTGGTGATTCTTCAATATGTGGGAGTGTAATCAGAATATTAGAGACCCCAAAATATTTTAGGTGCTTATTATTCAGATTTTGCTCATCCGAATTAAGTTTGATCCTTGGATTAAAATGTGATTCTTGAGTGAAAATTTGTTGCTTTGGGCATCATTTTCAGCCCTTCGTTTCGTGTCTCGAAGCTTGGGGGTTGCCGTCTCTTTCCTGGCTATACTACGTGGAATTGATGCTCACTTTTCCCTTCATTTCTTTAGTTCTTCAAGCACAAAATTTGGCGCATCAACTCAATGTCACTCTGTCATTTCACAAGTTCAAGGATAGCTACATAATTGTTTTCTTGACAAAGGTGTGGTACCCCAAAGGCCATCAACTATTTTGTTGGTTATTGGACTGGAATTTTTGTTAGTGTTTTGCATCCATGTTTCTTTAGGTGTTTATAATTACAATTATGCCTAAAGATAAAGCAAATAATAATTACAATAAATTTACATTTTTTGATGCTAAATTACGGACAAAATTCGCCTAGACTATCTGGCCATCACATTCTTGTCTTTTTACTTGAAACAGATGTAGGCAGCAAAAATACGCTCACTATAAATCCACTATTGTTATGATTTGTCTATGCGCTATGAAAATCAAAAGAGGGAGATTGTATTTGGGAATGCCGATCGTTGGAGAAAGTGGCAGACACTCAACCGATCTTGGTGATTCTTCAATATGTGGGAGTGTAATCAGAATATTAGAGACCCCAAAATATTTTAGGTGCTTATTATTCAGATTTTGCTCATCCGAATTAAGTTTGATCCTTGGATTAAAATGTGATTCTTGAGTGAAAATTTGTTGCTTTGGGCATCATTTTCAGCCCTTCGTTTCGTGTCTCGAAGCTTGGGGGTTGCCGTCTCTTTCCTGGCTATACTACGTGGAATTGATGCTCACTTTTCCCTTCATTTCTTTAGTTCTTCAAGCACAAAATTTGGCGCATCAACCCAATGTCACTCTGTCGTTTCACAAGTTCAAGGATAGCTACATAATTGTTTTCTTGACAAAGGTGTGGTACCCCAAAGGCCATCAACTATTTTGTTGGTTATTGGACTGGAATTTTTGTTAGTGTTTTGCATCCATGTTTCTTTAGGTGTTTATAATTACAATTATGCCTAAAGATAAAGCAAATAATAATTACAATAAATTTACATTTTTTGATGCTAAATTACGGACAAAATTAGGCGTCTAGACTATCCGCCATCACATTCTTGTCTTTTTACTTGAAACATGTAGGCAGCAAAAATACGCTCACTATAAATCCACTATTGTTATGATTTGTCTATGCGCTATGAAAATCAAAAGAGGGAGATTGTATTTGGCAATGCCGATCGATGGAGAAAGTGGCAGACACTCAACCGATCTTGGTGATTCTTCAATATGTGGGAGTGTAATCAGAATATTAGAGACCCCAAAATATTTTAGGTGCTTATTATTCAGATTTTGCTCATCCGAATTAAGTTTGATCCTTGGATTAAAATGTGATTCTTGAGTGAAAATTTGTTGCTTTGGGCATCATTTTCAGCCCTTCGATTCGTGTCACGAAGCTTGGGGGTTGCCGTCTCTTTCCTGGCTATACTACGTGGAATTGATGCTCACTTTTCCCTTCATTTCTTTAGTTCTTCAAGCACAAAATTTGGCGCATCAACTCAATGTCACTCTGTCATTTCACAAGTTCAAGGATAGCTACATAATTGTTTTCTTGACAAAGGTGTGGTACCCCAAAGGCCATCAACTATTTTGTTGGTTCTTGGACTGGAATTTTTGTTAGTGTTTTGCATCCATGTTTCTTTAGGTGTTTATAATTACAATTATGCCTAAAGATAAAGCAAATAATAATTACAATAAATTTACATTTTTTGATGCTAAATTACGGACAAAATTCGGCGTCTAGACTATCTGGCCATCACATTCTTGTCTTTTTACTTGAAACAGATGTAGGCAGTAAAAATACGCTCACTATAAATCCACTATTGTTATGATTTGTCTATGCGCTATGAAAATCAAAAGAGGGAGATTGTATTTGGGAATGCCGATCGATGGAGAAAGTGGCAGACACTCAACCGATCTTGGTGATTCTTCAATATGTGGGAGTGTAATCAGAATATTAGAGACCCCAAAATATTTTAGGTGCTTATTATTATGATTTTGCTCATCCGAATTAAGTTTGATCCTTGGATTAAAATGTGATTCTTGAGTGAAAATTTGTTGCTTTGGGCATCATTTTCAGCCCTTCGTTTCGTGTCTCGAAGCTTGGGGGTTGCCGTCTCTTTCCTGGCTATACTACGTGGAATTGATGCTCACTTTTCCCTTCATTTCTTTAGTTCTTCAAGCACAAAATTTGGCGCATCAACTCAATGTCACTCTGTCATTTCACAAGTTCAAGGATAGCTACATAATTGTTTTCTTGACAAAGGTGTGGTACCCCAAAGGCCATCAACTATTTTGTTGGTTATTGGACTGGAATTTTTTTTAGTGTTTTGCATCCATGTTTCTTTAGGTGTTTATAATTACAATTATGCCTAAAGATAAAGCAAATAATAATTACAATAAATTTACATTTTTTGATGCTAAATTACGGACAAAATTCGGCGTCTAGACTATCTGGCCATCACATTCTTGTCTTTTTACTTGAAACAGATGTAGGCAGCAAAAATACGCTCACTACAAATCCACTATTGTTATGATTTGTCTATGCGCTATGAAAATCAAAAGAGGGAGATTGTATTTGGGAACGCCGATCTATGGAGAAAGTGGCAGACACTCAACCGATCTTGGTGATTCTTCAATATGTGGGAGTGTAATCAGAATATTAGAGACCCCAAAATATTTTAGGTGCTTATTATTCAGATTTTGCTCATCCGAATTAAGTTTGATCCTTGGATTAAAATGTGATTCTTGAGTGAAAATTTGTTGCTTTGGGCATCATTTTCAGCCCTTCGTTTCGTGTCTCGAAGCTTGGGGTTCGTCTCTTTCCTGGCTATACTACGTGGAATTGATGCTCACTTTTCCCTTCATTTCTTTAGTTCTTCAAGCACAAAATTTGGCGCATCAACTCAATGTCACTCTTTCATTTCACAAGTTCAAGGATAGCTACATAATTGTTTTCTTGACAAAGGTGTGGTACCCCAAAGGCCATCAACTATTTTGTTGGTTATTGGACTGGAATTTTTGTTAGTGTTTTGCATCCATGTTTCTTTAGGTGTTTATAATTACAATTATGCCTAAAGATAAAGCAAATAATAATTACAATAAATTTACATTTTTTGATGCTAAATTACGGACAAAATTCGGCGTCTAGACTATCTGGCCATCACATTCTTGTCTTTTTACTTGAAACAGATGTAGGCAAAAAAATACGCTCACTATAAATCCACTATTGTTATGATTTGTCTATGCGCTATGAAAATCAAAAGAGGGAGATTGTATTTGGGAATGCCGATCGATGGAGAAAGTGGCAGACACTCAACCGATCTTGGTGATTCTTCAATATGTGGGAGTGTAATCAGAATATTAGAGACCCCAAAATATTTTAGGTGCTTATTATTCAGATTTTGCTCATCCGAATTAAGTTTGATCCTTGGATTAAAATGTGATTCTTGAGTGAAAATTTGTTGCTTTGGGCATCATTTTCAGCCCTTCGTTTCGTGTCTCGAAGCTTGGGGGTTGCCGTCTCTTTCCTGGCTATACTACGTGGAATTGATGCTCACTTTTCCCTTCATTTCTTTAGTTCTTCAAGCACAAAATTTGGCGCATCAACTCAATGTCACTCTGTCATTTCACAAGTTCAAGGATAGCTATATAATTGTTTTCTTGACAAAGGTGTGGTACCCCAAAGGCCATCAACTATTTTGTTGGTTATTGGACTGGAATTTTTGTTAGTGTTTTGCATCCATGTTTCTTTAGGTGTTTATAATTACAATTATGCCTAAAGATAAAGCAAATAATAATTACAATAAATTTACATTTTTTGATGCTAAATTACGGACAAAATTCGGCGTCTAGACTATCTGGCCATCACATTCTTGTCTTTTTACTTGAAACAGATGTAGGCAGCAAAAATACGCTCACTATAAATCCACTATTGTTATGATTTGTCTATGCGCTATGAAAATCAAAAGAGGGAGATTGTATTTGGGAATGCCAATCGATGGAGAAAGTGGCAGACACTCAACCGATCTTGGTGATTCTTCAATATGTGGGAGTGTAATCAGAATATTAGAGACCCCAAAATATTTTAGGTGCTTATTATTCAGATTTTGCTCATCCGAATTAAGTTTGATCCTTGGATTAAAATGTGATTCTTGAGTGAAAATTTGTTGCTTTGGGCATCATTTTCAGCCCTTCGTTTCGTGTCTCGAAGCTTGGGGGTTGCCGTCTCTTTCCTGGCTATACTACGTGGAATTGATGCTCACTTTTCCCTTCATTTCTTTAGTTCTTCAAGCACAAAATTTGGCGCATCAACTCAATGTCACTCTTTCATTTCACAAGTTCAAGGATAGCTACATAATTGTTTTCTTGACAAAGGTGTGGTACCCCAAGGCCATCAACTATTTTGTTGGTTATTGAATTTGGAATTTTTGTTAGTGTTTTGCATCCATGTTTCTTTAGGTGTTTATAATTACAATTATGCCTAAAGATAAAGCAAATAATAATTACAATAAATTTACATTTTTTGATGCTAAATTACGGACAAAATTCGGCGTCTAGACTATCTGGCCATCACATTCTTGTCTTTTTACTTGAAACAGATGTAGGCAGCAAAAATACGCTCACTATAAATCCACTATTGTTATGATTTGTCTATGCGCTATGAAAATCAAAAGAGGGAGATTGTATTTGGGAATGCCAATCGATGGAGAAAGTGGCAGACACTCAACCGATCTTGGTGATTCTTCAATATGTGGGAGTGTAATCAGAATATTAGAGACCCCAAAATATTTTAGGTGCTTATTATTCAGATTTTGCTCATCCGAATTAAGTTTGATCCTTGGATTAAAATGTGATTCTTGAGTGAAAATTTGTTGCTTTGGGCATCATTTTCAGCCCTTCGTTTCGTGTCTCGAAGCTTGGGGGTTGCCGTCTCTTTCCTGGCTATACTACGTGGAATTGATGCTCACTTTTCCCTTCATTTCTTTAGTTCTTCAAGCACAAAATTTGGCGCATCAACCCAATGTCACTCTGTCGTTTCACAAGTTCAAGGATAGCTACATAATTGTTTTCTTGACAAAGGTGTGGTACCCCAAAGGCCATCAACTATTTTGTTGGTTATTGGACTGGAATTTTTGTTAGTGTTTTGCATCCATGTTTCTTTAGGTGTTTATAATTACAATTATGCCTAAAGATAAAGCAAATAATAATTACAATAAATTTACATTTTTTGATGCTAAATTACGGACAAAATTCGGCGTCTAGACTATCTGGCCATCACATTCTTGTCTTTTTACTTGAAACAGATGTAGGCAGCAAAAATACGCTCACTATAAATCCACTATTGTTATGATTTGTCTATGCGCTATGAAAATCAAAAGAGGGAGATTGTATTTGGGAATGCCGATCGATGGAGAAAGTGGCAGACACTCAACCGATCTTGGTGATTCTTCAATATGTGGGAGTGTAATCAGAATATTAGAGACCCCAAAATATTTTAGGTGCTTATTATTCAGATTTTGCTCATCCGAATTAAGTTTGATCCTTGGATTAAAATGTGATTCTTGAGTGAAAATTTGTTGCTTTGGGCATCATTTTCAGCCCTTCGTTTCGTGTCTCGAAGCTTGGGGGTTGCCGTCTCTTTCCTGGCTATACTACGTGGAATTGATGCTCACTTTTCCCTTCATTTCTTTAGTTCTTCAAGCACAAAATTTGGCGCATCAACTCAATGTCACTCTTTCATTTCACAAGTTCAAGGATAGCTACATAATTGTTTTCTTGACAAAGGTGTGGTACCCCAAAGGCCATCAACTATTTTGTTGGTTATTGGACTGGAATTTTTGTTAGTGTTTTGCATCCATGTTTCTTTAGGTGTTTATAATTACAATTATGCCTAAAGATAAAGCAAATAATAATTACAATAAATTTACATTTTTTGATGCTAAATTACGGACAAAATTAGGCGTCTAGACTATCTGGCCATCACATTCTTGTCTTTTTACTTGAAACAGATGTAGGCAGCAAAAATACGCTCACTATAAATCCACTATTGTTATGATTTGTCTATGCGCTATGAAAATCAAAAGAGGGAGATTGTATTTGGGAATGCCGATCGATGGAGAAAGTGGCAGACACTCAACCGATCTTGGTGATTCTTCAATATGTGGGAGTGTAATCAGAATATTAGAGACCCCAAAATATTTTAGGTGCTTATTATTATGATTTTGCTCATCCGAATTAAGTTTGATCCTTGGATTAAAATGTGATTCTTGAGTGAAAATTTGTTGCTTTGGGCATCATTTTCAGCCCTTCGTTTCGTGTCTCGAAGCTTGGGGGTTGCCGTCTCTTTCCTGGCTATACTACGTGGAATTGATGCTCACTTTTCCCTTCATTTCTTTAGTTCTTCAAGCACAAAATTTGGCGCATCAACCCAATGTCACTCTGTCGTTTCACAAGTTCAAGGATAGCTACATAATTGTTTTCTTGACAAAGGTGTGGTACCCCAAAGGCCATCAACTATTTTGTTGGTTATTGGACTGGAATTTTTGTTAGTGTTTTGCATCCATGTTTCTTTAGGTGTTTATAATTACAATTATGCCTAAAGATAAAGCAAATAATAATTACAATAAATTTACATTTTTTGATGGTAAATTACGGACAAAATTCGGCGTCTAGACTATCGCCATCACATTCTTGTCTTTTACTTGAAACAGATGTAGGCGGCAAAAATACGCTCACTATAAATCCACTATTGTTATGATTTGTCTATGCGCTATGAAAATCAAAAGAGGGAGATTGTATTTGGGAATGCCAATCGATGGAGAAAGTGGCAGACACTCAACCGATCTTGGTGATTCTTCAATATGTGGGAGTGTAATCAGAATATTAGAGACCCCAAAATATTTTAGGTGCTTATTATTCAGATTTTGCTCATCCGAATTAAGTTTGATCCTTGGATTAAAATGTGATTCTTGAGTGAAAATTTGTTGCTTTGGGCATCATTTTCAGCCCTTCGTTTCGTGTCTCGAAGCTTGGGGGTTGCCGTCTCTTTCCTGGCTATACTACGTGGAATTGATGCTCACTTTTCCCTTCATTTCTTTAGTTCTTCAAGCACAAAATTTGGCGCATCAACTCAATGTCACTCTGTCATTTCACAAGTTCAAGGATAGCTACATAATTGTTTTCTTGACAAAGGTGTGGTACCCCAAAGGCCATCAACTATTTTGTTGGTTATTGGACTGGAATTTTTTTTAGTGTTTTGCATCCATGTTTCTTTAGGTGTTTATAATTACAATTATGCCTAAAGATAAAGCAAATAATAATTACAATAAATTTACATTTTTTGATGCTAAATTACGGACAAAATTCGGCGTCTAGACTATCTGGCCATCACATTCTTGTCTTTTTACTTGAAACAGATGTAGGCAGCAAAAATACGCTCACTATAAATCCACTATTGTTATGATTTGTCTATGCGCTATGAAAATCAAAAGAGGGAGATTGTATTTGGGAATGCCGATCGATGGAGAAAGTGGCAGACACTCAACCGATCTTGGTGATTCTTCAATATGTGGGAGTGTAATCAGAATATTAGAGACCCCAAAATATTTTAGGTGCTTATTATTCAGATTTTGCTCATCCGAATTAAGTTTGATCCTTGGATTAAAATGTGATTCTTGAGTGAAAATTTGTTGCTTTGGGCATCATTTTCAGCCCTTCGTTTCGTGTCTCGAAGCTTGGGGGTTGCCGTCTCTTTCCTGGCTATACGTGGAATTGATGCTCACTTTTCCCTTCATTTCTTTAGTTCTTCAAGCACAAAATTTGGCGCATCAACTCAATGTCACTCTGTCATTTCACAAGTTCAAGGATAGCTACATAATTGTTTTCTTGACAAAGGTGTGGTACCCCAAAGGCCATCAACTATTTTGTTGGTTATTGGACTGGAATTTTTGTTAGTGTTTTGCATCCATGTTTCTTTAGGTGTTTATAATTACAATTATGCCTAAAGATAAAGCAAATAATAATTACAATAAATTTACATTTTTTGATGCTAAATTACGGACAAAATTCGGCGTCTAGACTATCTGGCCATCACATTCTTGTCTTTTTACTTGAAACAGATGTAGGCAGCAAAAATACGCTCACTACAAATCCACTATTGTTATGATTTGTCTATGCGCTATGAAAATCAAAAGAGGGAGATTGTATTTGGGAACGCCGATCTATGGAGAAAGTGGCAGACACTCAACCGATCTTGGTGATTCTTCAATATGTGGGAGTGTAATCAGAATATTAGAGACCCCAAAATATTTTAGGTGCTTATTATTGATTTTGCTCATCCGAATTAAGTTTGATCCTTGGATTAAAATGTGATTCTTGAGTGAAAATTTGTTGCTTTGGGCATCATTTTCAGCCCTTCGTTTCGTGTCTCGAAGCTTGGGGGTTGCCGTCTCTTTCCTGGCTATACTACGTGGAATTGATGCTCACTTTTCCCTTAATTTCTTTAGTTCTTCAAGCACAAAATTTGGCGCATCAACTCAATGTCACTCTGTCATTTCACAAGTTCAAGGATAGCTACATAATTGTTTTCTTGACAAAGGTGTGGTACCCCAAAGGCCATCAACTATTTTGTTGGTTATTGGACTGGAATTTTTGTTAGTGTTTTGCATCCATGTTTCTTTAGGTGTTTATAATTACAATTATGCCTAAAGATAAAGCAAATAATAATTACAATAAATTTACATTTTTTGATGCTAAATTACGGACAAAATTCGGCGTCTAGACTATCTGGCCATCACATTCTTGTCTTTTTACTTGAAACAGATGTAGGCAGCAAAAATACGCTCACTATAAATCCACTATTGTTATGATTTGTCTATGCGCTATGAAAATCAAAAGAGGGAGATTGTATTTGGGAATGCCAATCGATGGAGAAAGTGGCAGACACTCAACCGATCTTGGTGATTCTTCAATATGTAGTGTAATCAGAATATTAGAGACCCCAAAATATTTTAGGTGCTTATTATTATGATTTTGCTCATCCGAATTAAGTTTGATCCTTGGATTAAAATGTGATTCTTGAGTGAAAATTTGTTGCTTTGGGCATCATTTTCAGCCCTTCGTTTCGTGTCTCGAAGCTTGGGGGTTGCCGTCTCTTTCCTGGCTATACTACGTGGAATTGATGCTCACTTTTCCCTTCATTTCTTTAGTTCTTCAAGCACAAAATTTGGCGCATCAACTCAATGTCACTCTTTCATTTCACAAGTTCAAGGATAGCTACATAATTGTTTTCTTGACAAAGGTGTGGTACCCCAAAGGCCATCAACTATTTTGTTGGTTATTGGACTGGAATTTTTGTTAGTGTTTTGCATCCATGTTTCTTTAGGTGTTTATAATTACAATTATGCCTAAAGATAAAGCAAATAATAATTACAATAAATTTACATTTTTTGATGCTAAATTACGGACAAAATTCTGTCTAGACTATCTGGCCATCACATTCTTGTCTTTTTACTTGAAACAGATGTAGGCAGCAAAAATACGCTCACTATAAATCCACTATTGTTATGATTTGTCTATGCGCTATGAAAATCAAAAGAGGGAGATTGTATTTGGGAATGCCAATCGATGGAGAAAGTGGCAGACACTCAACCGATCTTGGTGATTCTTCAATATGTGGGAGTGTAATCAGAATATTAGAGACCCCAAAATATTTTAGGTGCTTATTATTCAGATTTTGCTCATCCGAATTAAGTTTGATCCTTGGATTAAAATGTGATTCTTGAGTGAAAATTTGTTGCTTTGGGCATCATTTTCAGCCCTTCGTTTCGTGTCTCGAAGCTTGGGGGTTGCCGTCTCTTTCCTGGCTATACTACGTGGAATTGATGCTCACTTTTCCCTTCATTTCTTTAGTTCTTCAAGCACAAAATTTGGCGCATCAACTCAATGTCACTCTTTCATTTCACAAGTTCAAGGATAGCTACATAATTGTTTTCTTGACAAAGGTGTGGTACCCCAAAGGCCATCAACTATTTTGTTGGTTATTGGACTGGAATTTTTGTTAGTGTTTTGCATCCATGTTTCTTTAGGTGTTTATAATTACAATTATGCCTAAAGATAAAGCAAATAATAATTACAATAAATTTACATTTTTTGATGCTAAATTACGGACAAAATTCGGCGTCTAGACTATCTGGCCATCACATTCTTGTCTTTTTACTTGAAACAGATGTAGGCAGCAAAAATACGCTCACTATAAATCCACTATTGTTATGATTTGTCTATGCGCTATGAAAATCAAAAGAGGGAGATTGTATTTGGGAATGCCGATCGATGGAGAAAGTGGCAGACACTCAACCGATCTTGGTGATTCTTCAATATGTGGGAGTGTAATCAGAATATTAGAGACCCCAAAATATTTTAGGTGCTTATTATTCAGATTTTGCTCATCCGAATTAAGTTTGATCCTTGGATTAAAATGTGATTCTTGAGTGAAAATTTGTTGCTTTGGGCATCATTTTCAGCCCTTCGTTTCGTGTCTCGAAGCTTGGGGGTTGCCGTCTCTTTCCTGGCTATACTACGTGGAATTGATGCTCACTTTTCCCTTCATTTCTTTAGTTCTTCAAGCACAAAATTTGGCGCATCAACCCAATGTCACTCTGTCGTTTCACAAGTTCAAGGATAGCTACATAATTGTTTTCTTGACAAAGGTGTGGTATCCCAAAGGCCATCAACTATTTTGTTGGTTATTGGACTGGAATTTTTGTTAGTGTTTTGCATCCATGTTTCTTTAGGTGTTTATAATTACAATTATGCCTAAAGATAAAGCAAATAATAATTACAATAAATTTACATTTTTTGATGCTAAATTACGGACAAAATTCGGCGTCTAGACTTTCTGGCCATCACATTCTTGTCTTTTTACTTGAAACAGATGCAGGCAGCAAAAATACGCTCACTATAAATCCATTATTGTTATGATTTGTCTATGCGCTATGAAAATCAAAAGAGGGAGATTGTATTTGGGAACGCCGATCGATGGAGAAAGTGGCAGACACTCAACCACTAGACATACTGTATTTGAGGCGCACAATCAACTTGACGATCAGATCTTCTATCTAGCTCGTCGGTCTTTTGCTTTCTTGCTGGGCACAAAAAACACAGTCATGTGGTAATCTAAATTGTGTCGTAGTGATCGTATGCCATGACTGTAGACTCCGGGATTTCGACGCATAGATA
This sequence comes from Portulaca oleracea, assembly GCA_029582165.1. Taxonomy (NCBI): domain Eukaryota; kingdom Viridiplantae; phylum Streptophyta; class Magnoliopsida; order Caryophyllales; family Portulacaceae; genus Portulaca; species Portulaca oleracea. The sequence continues at coordinate 21,298,993 of CM055875.1, forward strand.
ATATAAAAATAAAAGCGGAAGAAATAAAAGAAGCTCGATAAATGCATGCATTTACATGTATTTTTGTCACCTAAAATCACATACATGATCACATGTGATTCTTCCTAGCTACATGCACATTTGTTTTTATAAAAATGAAGCCATGCAAGTCCTAAGAACAAACGCCGGAGGTCGCGAGATCGAATCCTCACAAAAGCACTCAAAAACACCTCACAAGAGTTAATAATATACACTCTCTCCGTCCAGTGTGAAGCTGCACTTCCCTAGGCAGCTTGACTTCTCACCCCACCATCCATGCATGCATGGACGAGAACACATTCCTCCCCCCTGCCTGAAGGTCGGTCGGCCTTGGTGACTCCGCCCACACGTGGTCAATTGGCCACGTGCTGCCGTCCATAGCTGTCTAGTGTTTTGTGCTAGTCCGGAGTCTACGAGGTGAATGCATGCATGTGTATGTATCTATGCTTCCTCCTCCTCATATATAAATACCACCCCTCTCTAAGCCAAACTCACTCAATATTCATTCACTAATCCCTCTCTACCCATTCTCTTATTCACTCTCTCTAATCTCTCTTACAAACTCTCTACTTCTTATTATATTCTTCATCTCATATTCATCTCTTATTCATATCCTATCAATCCTCTAATCTATCGTATTCATAATCTTCATACATATCCTATCCTATCCATCTCGAAACTCCACAAAAAACCCTAGCCTAAACGCATTCAAAACCTCAAAAAGAAACTTCCTTACCCTCTCTCTATCACCTTTTCCTACCATCTTTTCTATCATTCTTTTGATCCATTTTGGCACTTTGAGAGGAGGTTTCTAAGGGCATCAAAGAAGGATCTTCAAAGCATCAAGAGGCTAGGCTAGGCTTTCCCCAATAAAGTAGCAATGTAAGCTTTAAATGTTCTTTCTTCCTTGTAGATAATTGTGTATTTGTACCTTTTTCGTCTTGTATATTACATTCTTATTGCATGGTTCAATGAAATGATTCTATAAAGTATTCCTTCATTTCCCTTCCAAATTTTATCAAAAGTACAATTTTAAACTTTTAGTAGAGTTTTTCCTTTTGTGAGAGGCGAACTCTTAAAGTTTACTTTTCGAGTTCGTGGCCTTACCCCCGAATCCATTCTTGGGTTTCGCAGGCGGAGTCTTTCTTTCTTTTCCTTTTGGTTTTTTGTCTTGGCTTTTCCTTTAAAAAGTCGGGTGGCGACTCCCATTTTGAACCAAAACACATCGAGGATTGCATAAACTATGGTTAACATGGTTTTACAATGTACCGATGCAACTTTAAGGTTTTCTTTCTTATATTTCTAAATAATACTTGCATAAATCACTCTCTTTCGAGCCTAACATTTAAATGAGCGAATTAGGTTAAATTTAGAAGAGCATGGAACAAGTGGATGTTCACTCTTAAAGGTTTAATTCAATGACTCATAAAATGCACAAGTAAAGGGAAAGTGATTTTACAAAATATTATTCATGAAATGTAAGGTTGATTTCCTTATAGAGTTTTCAAAGGTTCAAACCCCAGCACATGTCACTGAATCACACCCCAATCCAAACGTGGACGTTCGGAAGCCCGAACGGCGAGGAAAAATGTCCATAGGATTTTTTGGCGACTCCGCTGGAGAGTTTTTCTGAAGTGGGTAAAACTTGAAAAGAGTTTAGTATACTTTAAAATTTTTGGAAGGAAAATGAATTTTTACTTTATATTATTAGGTCATTCTTTTATTTAGGCATAATGCATTGCGTATACCGGGGCACTCTCTTGACATGTAATATGTCGTACGAGTACGTAAATTGGCGATATTAGGTTTTTTCTTTAAACCACAAAAAATAACCTATGGGATGTCGGACCGACTATACTCAATTGGTGCATTTACACCGAGAGAGCATTAGTCACCACATCCACTCATGCATCACTCTACAAGGTCTCCACTCGAGCCTCCAAGATCAACACCCCACACATTCAAGTTGCCTTTACAACAATAATGCACCGGGGCGAGTACATGAGCTGCTAAGCCTTATCCAACCAATAAACCCTTTTGTACATAGAGCATTGGTTTAGGATACCCCTTGTTCATATGTATGCTATGTTCTATGTGTTTAAATTTATTATAAAGAGTCGACCTAAGTTTAGGAGTGTTGTTCTAGTCCATATAGTAGTCATTGGGCTGAGAAGAGTTATGATTGGCTGAGAAGAGTTATGATTACCAACTAAGTTAATTAACCTCAAAAATTATGGTTAACCCAGTGGTTGGGCCCATTTATATATAAAGGTTAATTTTCTTAGTCCATAAAGTAAACTCAACTTGCCTCTGATGATTCTATTTGGCCCTTTACGACATCTCCCTAACAAAGGTCCAATAAACCTGATTAAAAGCCCAAACAAAGTTAGTGGATAAAGTTTTAGACTGTGTAATATTCACCAGGCTCGAGTAAGTTAATTTATCGAGTTAGTTATTGAATCCATCATATTTATGGTCGGCCCGTGTTAGGCCAAACCATATTGGGTTTAGCAATTAAGTCCATAAACTAATTATAGCTCGCACGTCGTTGGTTTTATGCAATCCTTTACGTTATCCACTTTCCTAAACTAATAGAATAATTTAAAAAAATGTAGAAAGGTGTCAGGCGGTCACTCTTGTTGATCATCATTCTAGTCCGCGCTTGAGTTGGCCCAAGTAGGGTGTCCAAGTTACGGATTCTCCTTAAAACGGTCAACTTATGGATGGGGCTTATCCGAATTGAGAAACACTGACTTGTACTCCTATACTCGGTCTTTACCCGCTGTTATTGGTTTTATTCGGCCCATTATGATGATCAATGGCCTTTAAGGGTCATATAGAATTAGGATTATGCAAACCCGTGTCCCGGGTGAGTCACCTTGTCCAGTCAGCATATAGATTGTGCATATTAGGAAGTCCCATGTAGGTCCATTAGGTCATGCATCCATCAGGTCAGGGTTTTTGGGTTAATAAAAGGTCAATCTCTGAACTGTGTGTGGTTTTGCTCTAGTCAATATAGGAGACCCGAGTCTAGCCTGGATCCCCGACCCAACAGGTCGCTTGATGCGTAACCCGGTCTTCGTTCCGTCAGCACCCAGGTCCAAAACCTCCCGCTGTCTACAATTTGACATGTCTTTCGAAGAGAATCACGGGGACAACCAAGTCCAAGAGGCCTTAGCCAAACTTCTTGAGGAGAAGTTCAGGCAAGTAGAAGGCTCAATCACTTTTGCTGCCTTCCAGCAAGAGAAGAAAGCCGATGAGCACATTGCTCGACAACGAAGAACGCATCGAGAGGCAAAACACTTGCATAGAGCAACAGCAAGAAACACTGAATTGTGTCTTAGAAGCTGTGCAACGCATTAACATGCGAATGGGACTGGCGGACAATGATTAAAACGCCATGGAGATTCTCCCTAACAAGGGCAAAGGAAAGATAGGCGAAAGTTTCAATGCTGGAGTGGTCATTGAGGTGTCTGATGGCCTAACACCAAGGCCGCCACCGTCAGTGGCTATCCCTCAAATCGTCCCGATCAAAGCCGAGTTATGTGATGACCCTATCATTCAAGACATAAAGGCTCAATTGAATATGTTCAAGAATGTCGTGAGCCAGATGCCGAACTTCACCAACCAGTTTGTTAAGTTCGAACCACCTGCTGAAATTAATGCCAATATAGTAGGGAAGATGGACATTCCGCTGAAGAAGTTCTACCCGTCTGAGAATCCAACCCATCATGTGTGGGAGTTCAACCGAGTGATGCCACTTCGGGGTGTTACTACTGAACATTACAAGCAAGTTTTCCCATCATCGCTGAATGATGAGGCGTTGAACTGGTATTATACTCTTCCTCAGGAGGTGCGAGGAGATTGGACTTCTTTGCGTAGGGCATTTATCGAGCATTACAGTAAGATTCAAAAAGATAAGGTGACCCTGACAAACATCATGGCTATTCGACAAGGAGAAAATGAGTCATTTACGGCCTACTCTGAGAGGTGGCATGCCAAGTTATCTTAGGTGATTAGCATTATCCCCAAAAAAATGTAGTTGGACACATTTGTCCAGCCAAGTCTGGCGCAACAACTAGATTTCCATGTGGTTGAGAGTTTTGAGTACTTAAAGAAGTTGTGTCCTAAGTTAGAGGCACGTAAGGAAAGGACTGCTCCGTCCCAAAATTGGAAGGGCAACAACGCGGCGAGAAGGACCATCGGTGCTCCTAAAGTGGCTGAAACAAGCCTCGTCTAGAATGTGAATCGTGGTCCGCCTCCAAAGATGACCTACTTCCAGTACTGTATACCCCACTTGACATGATTTATGTTGAAGCCCTGGATCGGTTCCTGAAATCAAACAAGATCTAGTTGCCAGTACCTAGACCTGAACCTGAGACTAAGGGACCATGGTCGAACAATAATGCTTACTGCAAGTATCACCGGGCCAAAGGCCATGATACCGAGCAGTGCTGGGCGCTCAAGAATCAAATTGAAAAGATGATTCGTTCATGGGCACTACCAATGCCTAAAGCTGCCAGTAAACCCAATAACAAAAGCAATCCTCTCCTAAATCATGCCATCTTTGTGGGGGAGGGCACTTTTGATCCATCTGAATGCATTACCGATGAAGGAGCACCCGTACTCCTTCCTGAAGATTTGACAACCTTTACTGTCAATGACATTTGGGTTAGTGATGAAGAGGATGTGTACGAAGAGGGTCTTGATAATGACTTCTGGTCCGATAAGGAAGAAGAGGCTCCACCTAGTGCTGCATTCTTAACTAAGTCGGGAAGGCATAATCAGGCGAGGGCTGAGCCTGCAGCTCCTCCGCCAAATCGAAGTCCCACCCAGACGGAAATACGTACTACTCCTGAAGATCCTGTCCTTACACAAGTGAAGAAGACTGTGGCGAATATGTCAATTTGGCAGCTGATATGTGCTTCTAAACCGCATAAAGAGCTTGTACTAGGGGCTCTGCAAAATGCCATCATTCCTACTTCCACGACTCCAGAAGCCTTAGTCTCACATGTTTCTGCTAGCCAGGGTGCCATTACTTTTAGTGATGAAGATTTACCTGTATCTGGAATGAGCCATAATAAAGCCTTGTACTTGACTGCACTTTGTTCTAATAAAGTGATTCCGTTTATTTTAGTGGATGACGGTTCCGCTATGAATGTTTGTCCTTGGCGAACTGCTGCCAAGTTAGGGGTCCAAAGGAGTCAACTGGTTCAAGATGTTGTGTTGCTTTAGGCATATGATAATACCCCTCGAAAGTCATTAGGAACAGTGACGTTGCCTATCACCTATGATCACATTACTTAGAAAGTGGAATTTATGGTTCTGGATATCCCTGTTGCTTTTAACCTGCTGTTAGAACGCCCATGGCTACACAACTGCAATGTCGTGGCCTCAACACTGCATCAGAAGGCGAAGATGGTTATACATGATCAAGTGGCCACCCTTTCAGGAGGAGCGATCTCCGGAACTTTTGAACCCAAACAACCAGTGTTGGAAGTAGAGCACACCTCTATTGACGTGGAGCTTCACAACTTTGAGATGGTTGCCGTTATAGAGGACGAAGCACCCTTTGATTTCGCTCATTATTCTAACCTGAAGATTCATGCTATTATGAGGAGACATGGATACTTCCCTAGAATGTCTTTAGGAAGGAGGCTAGACAAGGTGGTGCTGTAGTTCTCTACCTCTACTTATTCCTATCGTTTTGGCTTGGGATACAAACCAACCAATCAAGAGGTTCATCTTGCCAAGATTACGTTAGCTCGTCAAAGAAACCAGTTCGATTCTCCTACGCTGATGGAGACTAAGCCATATCCATTGACTTTGAATGGACAATTCATAAGGCAGGGTGATGATTTCCCTTGATATGTATTCCCGGAACTTTGGTATGTTAATGGTATTTGCGTTCCCGGGTTGGAGGTCTTCAATGATTGCGATGTCTCATCAAAGGAAGTTGTCAAGCCTAAACCAAATGAGCAATCGCCTTTTGAGTGGACTCACCTTTCTGGAGGAAGCATGTTCGGCCTATTGTTCGGTCAGGAAGTTGCTAAAGAAGAAAAAGAAGTGGACCCGGTGGTTGTTGTGCTGTCCAACCCTGAATTTAACCCAAGTGCCATGATTTCTGCTGATGGGGGTTGCCGCGAAGTGACCTGGGTCGATTCTATCAACAATAAATGTACCCTAGTGTGAGAAGAGCCTTGTGAGGTCCAGTCAGAGTCGAGCACTAGTGGGTCTGTAATCATGTTTGAGTTAGCTGGGATTAGCCCTAAGTCTGATAAGTTTGTATCCGTTTCTGCATTCAATGAAGTGAACGTTTCTGAGTATCTCTATTCTCCTTCCATTCTCCCTATTTGCTGTGCTAATAACTATGAGATTGATGAAGAACCTGTAAAAGACTTTAATGAATTAACACAAGCCATGAATGACCACGAGAATCATATGGCACTGTTGAAGAAACCATCACCATCAATGTGGGACGCCTGAGACTCCCTGGGAATTGAAAATTGGAAAATCATTGACCCTGGAGGAGCAACAAGAGTTCACCTCGCTTGTAAAGGAGTTTTTCGACATTTTTGCTTGGTCTTTCGAAGACATGCATGGGATCGATAGAGAGATCGCTGAACGTGCAATTCCGTTCTATCCGGATGTAAAGCTGGAACAGCAGTAACTTTGTAGGATCAAGAATGAGTGGTCGGATAAAATTCACATTGAGATTAAGAAGCAGTTAGAAGCCAAGTTTATCAGGGCAGTAGTTTTCTCGGAGTGGGTAGCTGACATTGTCCCCGTACCAAAGAAGGATGGAAAGGTGCGGATGTGCGTTGATTTTCGAGATCTGAACAAAGCCAGCCCAAAGGATTGCTTTCCCTTGCCACATATTGAGGTTTTGGTTATCAGACCTGTGGACATGAGTTGTTGTCGTTCATGGATGGGTATGCTGGCTACAACCAGATTAAAATGGCTGAAGAAGATATAGAGAAAACATCTTTCATTACTCCATGGGGAACTTTCTGTTACGCTGTCATGCCTTTTGGATTGAAGAATGCTGATGCTACCTAGCGCACCGCTACCATCCTATTACAAAAAATTACTCGGAGGTACCCTAACTTTTGGTGAAATGTTTTTCAAGTACCCCAACTTTTCAAAACTAATTTTGGGGTACCCTTACTTTTTGGGTTAGAAATTATTAGGTACTTTTTCGGTCATCAATTTAGTAAAGTGACCGAAATACCCTTGTTCTTCCTTTTTTTAAGAATACCCTTAAAGAAGAAGAATAAGGGTATTTCGGTCACTTAATAAAATTGATGGCCGAAAAAGCACCAAATAATTTCTAACCCAAAAAGTAAGGGTACCTCAAAATGAGTTTTGAAAAGTTTGGGTACCAAAAAATAATTTTCCCAAATATTGGGGTACCTCCGAGTAATTTTTTGATCCTGTTACATGACATGATTCATGTGGAAGTAGAGGTGTACGTCGACGACATGATCGTCAAGTCAAAGAAGCGTGAGGACTGTTCGGTCTCGTTCTGAGCCGAATTTCTTCTCTTTTATAGGGTATATTTGCTTGTTTTAACCCCTATTTATATATTAGATATAATGATTTGGTGTTTTGTAGGAAAATAAGGAGTTAGAAGAAGTTTAGGCTTAATTGAAGGCTTTTAGGGAATCCCGAGTTATTTTCCAAGTCAAACCAAGTGAACCCGATCCGAGAGCCGAGTCAAACCAAGTCAACCCGAGCCGAGAGCCGAGGCGAAACCGAAGCCGAAAATTCCATGTCAAGATTGGTGCAAAACAAGGGAACGGTACAGACTCAAAGGTTTGAAATACGTGTGCCTTCACTCTTTGGGTCATAACTCCTTCGTTACAACTCCGATTGATCTCAAATTTTGGGAGCGTAAAGTACACACTGAGAGCTTTCCATTGATATTTTACAGGTCTAAAACGGAGTTTGGATGAAGAAGTTATGCGCGTTTGAAGTCGACAGGGAAAAGGTGCCCAGAAGCGCTGCTCGCCCGAGCAGCAACATGGCTCGCCCGAGCAAGGCCACTGTCTCACCTGCAACATAATGCTGAGGGACGGTGAATGCTGCGGCCAGAAGTGCTGCTCGCCCGAGCAATCCCATGGCTCGCCCGAGCCACATTGTCTGCGGAGAAATTGTTGCGCGTGCTGCGATTAAAGTCCTAGGGTTTGGGTTGTATTTTTCCTTCTTCTATAAATACCAACTTGTATTAATCTAAAAAATGAATTAGCCTAGGTAGTTTAGGAGTAGAATTAGATTTATTGCTTTCCTTTATTTGCTTTAATCTCTCTTTAATTGTTCTTCAAGTTTTCAATTGTTCTTCATTGTTCTTCAAGTTTTCAATTGTCCTTCATTGTTCTTCAAGCTTTCTTTGATTTCTAGCATTTGTATTCAAACTTTCTCAAGCTTTCTCAATCTCTCTTAAGCTCTCTCTTGTCTTCATTGAGGTGTTTTATAATCTCTCTCTCTCTCTCTCTCTCTCTCTCTCTCTCTCTCCTTTCAAATGTCATTGTTGACTTGTTTTCCAAGCTTTCTAGTGTTAGCCACAATCAACTCCACTTTTAGTGAGGAGGAGGGCTAAGGGTCAGAAATTCCACTCTCAAGTGGGGATTTGGGGATTCTTAGTAATCCAATTCACGATTTCTTGTTTGTTCGGGAGAAATCCAAGCAGATTGAAGATTAGTGAAGAAGTTAGTTCATCGAAGGTATAATTTCTTATTTTATTAGATTTCATGCTTTTGATTGCTTTCTTAATTTCATGTTTTATTTCATGTTTTTATTGCTTTCCTTAATTCCATGTCTAGGTTAGTTTTATTGCTTTCATTTACATAATTTATTGCTTTCCGCATTGAGAAAACCCCTTACACAAACTGATTGCCTTAATCAAGCCTCACACCCATCCCTGTGATCGACAATCCTTAACTTATAAAACCGCAAAAACTACAACCGAACAATGGCGCCGTTGCCGGGGATGGCGTTATTTGGTAGATTAGGTGATTGGTTTGTGTGTAAATAGTTTAATTGCTTTCTTGATTATGTTAGAAAAATGTAGCACAAAAACTTGAATATCGAAAAAAAAATGAAAAAAATAGAGAAAAAGGATGGCATGTTTTAGCTTCCCTCAAAATGAGCAAGAATTATTTTGTGATTATCGTGATAGATTAAATGATTATCTTGCTTATTGGGCCCCTCATGGTTATATTTATTCTAATTGGGAAGTGTTAGTTGTTACTAATGAGGGATTGAATTTCGAGACCCGTTCTCTTCTGAATTACTTTGATTTCAATGTTGAAAATGAGTATCGGGCTTGGGAATTATTTGATTGGTTGTACATGGATGCTCGTCAATTTGGGGAGACTTTTTATTCATGGGGTTCTTGTTTTGGCAATCCGCGTGCTCTTCATGCTCAATTGCACTATGAGAAACGTTATGATCTTTCTCCATGTGATGATGTTGAGTCTCGTCATTTGTGTGTGCATTGTGAATCTCCGTCTCATGCTTCCGAATCTTGTAGACTAGATAAAATTGGTGCTAAAATAGTTGGTTTACAAGATAGGGTGAATAAATGCATGCATGAATTTGAGCACGTGCTTAAACCTAGGGTAGAAACTTATCTTGCACAACTGGTTGATTCGAATGTTGAAAAAGGTCATTCATCGTCTGTGAGTCCTGAAATGCATATTGATTCTGCTGTGTATGATGAGGATGATGACTATTATAACCGAGCATGCCTTGGACTACTTAGTGGTTCCTTAGCTCTAGCCCCACCTTGTGAGCATGAGGAACATGATGATTTTGTGTGTGATGATGCAGAATTAGTTGAAAACATGTTAGATGATGAACCATCTTCCCCACTCTTGTCCATGCCTTTGTGTGAAGAAAAAGTTGAGTTTATCGAACGCCATGATGCTTGTGATATAATTGAGCATGATCTTGTTGAGAGTGAAATTGAATCTGTTGTGATTGAATGTGTGCTTGATACTGATTTATTCACTTTCATTGAGGATCATTTTATTAGTGAGGCATTAGCTACCCTTGTATGTGAGTCCATTGAAGTGCATTCTTGTGATGATAAGCATAAATCTTTGGGGTTTGATCATGATTGTTTGAACTTGGTTGTTGATGATGATGCTTTTGATGATGACATGCTTTATGAGTCATTCACGATGAGTTATGACCCTGAACCTTCCACTTTCACTTTTGATGTTGCTTTGGATGATGCACCTTTGTCTTTTGATGTTGATAGTTCTTCTAGTGAGTCTGATATTGATGAAGATGAAGATGTGCCTGTTTGTAATTTTGGGAGTGTTATGATGTGGTCTAACCCTCTGTTTTCCTTATCACCTATTGACGATTATGATGATTATTTGGATGAAAGTTGTGATTTGGAATCTGTGTTTGATGAAAATTGCATGGATATTGAGTTTGACCCATTGTTTGCATCCAAGTATTCGCATGAGCATGTTCAGGAATGTGTTGTATTGCCTCCTCCTGTTGATTTGTATACCCAATCTCCATTTACGAATCAGTGGGAGGATCCTTTTGTCATGTCTCACTTCACCATGCCTCGGAAAGTCTTGTACATTCTTGTAGTTCGTTCTTTCTATGACTATTCTAAGGCATTTGATAAATTATTAAGAGCACTAATGTTTGTTGATGTGTTATTGCGAGCGTGCTCTTACCTACACCATTCTGAGATGTATGAGAGGATGCATGACTTGTTACTCTGGGCGTTGAATGGTTCTGACTTGATGCCCGACGTCATGAGGTGAGAAGGAATGAGCTTATTGATAAGAAGCCTTCTAGGTAATATCTTTCCTCACCATTTGTGTATAATTAGTGAGTCAGTTTTCTTTTCTTCTTTTATTTTCTTTTTGTGAGTTTCTTTTTCTTTTATTTTTGGGGTGCTTGCTTACCTACTTCTGTTTCCATTTGAGGATACGACATCCTCTTTGTGTTGGAGTGGGAGGGTAGTATGCATTCCGGTTTTTGAGTCTAAGAAAAAAAAGAGGTCGTTTTGTAAATATTTTAGTTTGTTTTCTTAGTTCATTAGTCCTTAGTGTCTTGTGTAGTTTGTTTTTTCTCTTTGATCTTGCATGTGAACCATCACACATAGTATGTTTTCTTGTTTATTTCTAACCTATGTGTGATGTTCTTTGGATCGTGGATTGAGTGCTTTTAATTGAAGATCTTGAGGTAATTACTTTCTACTCTCTCTTTATGTGAATATATCGAAGATCCATGTTGCATGCTTGGTTTTCTTTTTGGGTGGCGAACCCCTTGAATGTGAATGTTGGGATTATATTGTTGTTGGAGCCGTGTGGGCTCGGGTCGCCACCGCTTTTTATGTGATAAGTGTTTGTATATATGTTTTTCTTGGTTTTCTACCTTACTTGAGACACCCTTCTCATGATGGAGACATTGTGATGTCTTGTGTTGGAGTGGGGATGATATCTTTCATTGTTCATGGGTAGATTACCTAGTTTTGAGTATTTTATTTTTGTCTTTTGTAGTTTGTGTATTTGAAAAATTTTGTGTGTGAAAAGAAAACAAAAAGGGGAGAAATGTTGTGAAAAACCCAAAAGTTGTTTTTCTTTTTGAAGATGTTTTTGTTCACAGTTGTGTAGATAGTTGTCTAATCAGCTGATTCAATCAGCTAGAAGCGGCCGGTATGAATAATGATGGGCCTTAGGAAGGATTTTTGCCATGACTTATCTCTATTAGACCTCTACATGGAATGGGAAAGCGGATTCCTCAAATATTTCACACTTTGACTGTGAATTCTTACCTAAGTTAGACGGTTTTAGTTGTTCAATTGCTTAAGCTCTTAATTAATGCATTAAATAATTACTATCGGGCCTACCATCATGGGTTGGTTTGGGTGGATCGGCACCCTATGCCCCTTAAGTGCAATGATTCACGTATGGAGAAACTCAGCAGGGAGGGTAACCCTTTGCGAAGGCCGGTGCTTAAATCCCACAAAACCCGACACAAATGCTCTAAAAGACACAAAACAGATTGAGTGGAAAGAAAAGAGCGTAGGTTTTGAGAAAGAAAGAAAAGAGCGAAGCAAGAAAAAGAAAAAAAAAAGAGTTGAGCAAAAGAATGGTAAGAAAGAGAAAAGTAAAAAAAAAAAGAAGAAAAAGAAAGAAAAGAGTGTTGTAAGAAAAAGAAAGAAAAGAGAGGTTGAAAGAAAAACCAAGAGTGAAGTAGGATAGATAATCCCGAGCTTGAGCATGAGAACAACTCTGATTGTCTGGTTTAGGATAGGAAGGACCGACTAGAGCCCACTTGCACATATGTACGAGGTGTTTTGCTCATCAGGAAGTGTTTTGGTTCAAAATCTCAAAGATTGGCAGTTTTCCAACCTTCGTGTCTTAATTTGTTTATACTTGCTTCTTCCATATGATTTTTGAGGCGGGTTGGGGGACTAGGTGCATGATTGGGGACGGGAATATTTTCTTTGCTTTTGTTTTGTTTCGTTTTTCGATTTTCACTTCTTTTTCTTTCCCCTTTTTCTTTTCTTTGGCTTTTGTGGGTATAGTTGCGCGCTATAAACCCTCACGAGACCTACCTCGTCCACCCGGGCTACCGGGGGGTTTAAAGGGCTTGATGCATATGCTAAATGCATCCGCGATTCCTGAGAAAGTGAGTTAGAGTTTTTAGGTTTCCTTTTTAGTCCTTTTCTTTGTTTTTAGTTTGCTCGGGGCGAGCAAACCCTTGTGTTGGAGTGGTGTTCGGTCTCGTTCCGAGCCGAATTTCTTCTCTTTTATACGGTATATTTGCTTGTTTTAACCCCTATTTATATATTAGATATAATAATTTGGTGTTTTGTATGAAAATAAGGAGTTAGAAAAGTTTGGGCTTAATTGAAGGTTTTTAGGGAATCCCGAGTTAAATCCCGAGTCAAACCAAGTCAACCCGATCCAAGAGCCGAGTCAAACCAAGTCAACCCGAGCCGAGAGCTGAGGCGAAACTGAAGCCGGAAATTCCATGTCAAGATTAGCACAAAACAAGGGAACGGTACAGACTCAAAGGTTTGAAATACGTGTACCTTCACTCTTTGGGTCATAACTCCTTCGTTAAAACTCTGATTGGTCTCAAATTTTGGGAGATTAAAGTACACACTGAGAGCTTTCCATTGATATCTTATGGGTCTAAAACGGAGTTCGGCTGAAGAAGTTATGCGCGTTTGAAGTCCACTGTCTCGCCTGCTCGCCCGAGCGGCAACATGGCTCACCCGAGCAAGTCCACTGTCTCGCCTGCGACATAATGCCGTGGGACGGTGAATGCTGCGGCCAGAAGTGCTGCTCGCCCGAGCAATCCCATGGCTCGCCCGAGCCACATTGTCTGCGGAGAAATTGTTGCGCGTGCTGCGATTAAAGTCCTAGGGTTTGGGTTGTATTTTTCCTTCTATAAATACCAACTTGTATTAATCTAAAAAATGAATTAGCCTAGGTAGTTTAGGAGTAGAATTAGATTTATTGCTTTCCTTTATTTGCTTTAATCTCTCTTTAATTGTTCTTCAAGTTTTCAATTGTTCTTCATTGTTCTTCAAGTTTTCAATTGTTCTTCATTGTTCTTCAAGCTTTCTTCGATTTCTAGCATTTGTATTCAAACTTTCTCAAGCTTTCTCAATCTCTCTCAAGCTCTCTCTTGTCTTCATTGAAGTGTTTTACAAGCTTTCTCTCTCTCTCTCTCTCTCTCTCTCTCTCTCTCTCTCTCTCTCTACTCTTTCAAATGTCATTGTTGACTTGTTTTCCAAGCTTTCTAGTGTTAGCCACAATCAACTTCACTTTTAGTGAGGAGGAGGGCTAAGGGTCAGAAATTCCACTCTCAAGTGGGGATTTGGGGATTCTTAGTAATCCAATTCACGATTTCTTGTTTGTTCGGGAGAAATCCAAGTAGATTGAAGATTAGTGAAGAAGTTAGTTCATCGAAGAATAATTTCTTATTTTATTAGATTTCATGCTTTTAATTGCTTTCTTAATTTCATGTTTTTATTGCTTTCCTTAATTCCATGTCTAGGTTACTTTTATTGTTTTCATTTACATAATTTATTGCTTTCCGCATTGAGAAAACCCCTTACACAAACTGATTACCTTAATCAAGCCTCACACCCATCCCTGTGATCGACAATCCTTAACTTATAAAACCGCAAAAACTACAACCCAACAAGGAACATATTCCAAACTTGCATAAGTTCTTCCTTAGGCTCCGCAAGTACAACATGAGGTTGAATCCACAAAAATGTGCATTTGGAGTGACTTTGGGGAAGTTGCTGGGTTATATCGTCAGTCAATGTGGAATAGAGGTTGATCCATCCAAGATCAAGGCAATTCGTGACATGCCTCCACCACGGATAGAAAAAGAGAATCGTGGTTTCCTAGGGTAGGTACAGTATCTGAGCAAATTCATTTCCAAGCTCACAATGACTTGTGAGCCATTATTCAAGAAGTTAAAGAAGGGAGCGACGATCGAATGGGATGACCAGTGTCAAGCAACATTCGATATGGTTAAGGCTGACTTAACCAATCCACCGGAACTGGTCCCACCTATACCAGGAAAGCCGTTATTGCTTTACCTCACCATCAGTTCAAGCACTATGGGTGCTATGCTAGCACAAGAAAGTGATGGTTTTGAACGAGCCATCTACTATATCAGTAAGAAATTTCTGGGGTGTGAGTCCCGTTATTCTGAAATTGAGAAGATAGCCTTAGCATTAGTGTGGTCTACAAAGAAGCTTCGTCACTATATGTTCTCACACACTGTGTATGTGAGAGCGACCTGTAATCTAGTCAAGTACATCATGGAACAACTTACTATCAACGGCAGGATTGCTCGATGGTGGTAATTGTTTAGACCCAATTTTGTGTCTAAATACCGCCTAAATCCTTAAGCTTTTGACTTGTTTCGTGGTTTAATTTAATAACTTTTAATACGTTTTTGGTTATTTTGTAGGCTTTGGAATTTTTACTCAAAACGTAGCAAAAAGGGCTATTTTAGAGCTTTTTTGGTGATTTTCAGAGCCGAGCCGGACCGAAAGCCGAGGCGGAGTTGACCCGGGACCACTTTCTTCACCTTTGGTGTCAATTAGTGAAGTAACACCAGCTGCGACCCTCGGATCGGGCGTTACATGCTTTGGAAAGAAGGAAGAAACAAAGGGAAGGAAGGCGGAGGGTAGCCCCCGCCACAACTGGGGTAGCGCCCGCTACCTCTGCATGGCCGAAGAAGACCGCAACTACGGTCAGCAATACCGCAGCCACGGTCTCTTGAAAGCAGAAATCGCCTGGAGTTTTTGCTGGTCGCGCCCGCGACGGGGGTGGTCGGGCCCGCGACCCCCTGTTGCTGCGCGTTTTGTCGGGCCTTTTGCACTGCGTTTTGGGGGATTTTTATCCCTTGTATAAATAGACTCTTTTGCTGCAATTTTTGGGGCGGGGACTCTAGATAAACTTAGACAATTTCCAGCTTTGTAATTAGTGGATTTTAGAGAGAGATTAGTGAGAGATTTATTCTAGGGTTTGTGATATTTGAAGATTTAGGGATTCAAACAATTGAAAGATTGTTGGATCATCTTTTTATTACTTTCCTTTTTTCATCTACAACACTTTGATAAGTATTCTCTTCCCTTAACTCTTTTATTAATTACTTTTCTAATTACTTTGTTGCTTGTTTAATTGTTTTGCTTGTTATTTCATTATCTTGCTTGTTTATGGTTGTTTGATGTTAGAAATCATGTTTAGGTTGGTTTGGATGTTGTTAGCTTAGTTTTTATCATGATTAGTGGCTAGAAACCCTATGGGTTAGGGGGTCATTAAGGGTGTGAATGGGTGATTAGGTATGAGTTAGCAATATTAGTGAGTAATTAGTTAGGAAATCAATTTCCCAGTCCTTTCCTTCCCTTAAGGGGGATGCATTTGGGTTCGAAAGTCCTCGAACACATCCAATACTTGAGTTGGAAGGTTGGAATTGGGATAGTTAGTACTCTATTCACGAAAGTGAATAGAGGTTAACTAGGAAATTCAGTTTCATTAACCCTCCGGGTCCGTGGTGGACTTTGGGAAAGTTAATCCGGACTATCCTCGAATTAACTAGGAAATTCAGTTTCATTAACTAGGAGTTGGAAGGTTGGAATTGCCACTTGATTTTCTTCCTTGTTATTCCCTTGTTGCAAAACCCATTTCTTCATCCCCATTTGCATCCCGTAAAGCCTCCGAAGCCTATTTTCCATTCCTTGACCGACCTTAGTTTTCTTTCTTGCGTTGTGACCCTTTTCAACCGATATCCTTACCATTAGCAATCTCATCCCGGCCATTTACCTAGTTGCTATGACCAAGGCCGCCAACTCCCTGAGAAAGAACGACAAAACCGAGGTCCACAAAACCATCATTAAAAAATCACAAAATGGAGCCAACGCCCCTAGTTTTAGTTTCTTGGTTTTTGGTTATTTGAGTTTGCTTTCACGCTAGAAATCAGATTTTGTTAATCCAAATGAATTTGATGCTTCTTCATTTCTTGTAGGAGTTTTCGCGTTCTAATGGGTGAAGCTCAAGCTGGTTCACCTCGTACCCTTCTATCATATACCTTTCTATCATTGGGTATGGGAGGCAACCCTATCACATTACCACCATTACCACCCGATGTTGTGTTCAAGTTTAAACCACACTTACTTGAAGTCTTCGAAAGAAACCCGTTTTATGGGGACGCTACTGCTGAAAGTCCCATTGCTCATATTGATAAGTTCGAAGACCGGATTAGCTTTATACACATTCCAAGGATATCATCATAATATTTGAAGTTGAAATTCTTTCCTATCACTCTTGCGAGGAAAGCAAAGATATGGCTACAAACATGTCCATTATTCTTCATGGGAGGCACTCAAAGGAGATTTTCTTCATCGTTTCTGTCCGGTGGAGGAGACACACCGACTTCGAGCAGAAATTTTGAGTTTCAAGCAAGGGCCGGGAGAAAGTCTTTTCGACGCTTGGGGGAGATTTAAGAGTCTTCAACGACAGTGTCCTCACCATAATTTACCAGATTGGATGTTGCTTCAACATTTCTTTCATGGGCTCCGTGGTCCTCTTAGAGAATCTATCGATAATGCGTCCGGAGGGATGTTCCTAAAAAAGACTGCGGAGGAAGCCAATATTTTTCTTCATGAGCTATCTCAGAATTTGCCTAGTTGGGGTGGCGGCCAAAATTCAGGAAATGGGGATGATTCTTTGGAACACAACCCCACTATCAAGCTTTTAATGGCTACCGTCCTTGATTTGCAAAAGAAGATGGTGAATGATGAAGTTTCCAACCAGTTGAACTTAGCCCGAGGTATGCAAACCTTTGTATCCACACCTATTCCCATTGTGCATATTTGTAAGTTGTGTTTTGTTCCACATCTCGAGCATCAATGTGTGGAGTATCGTCAAGTAAAACATGTGAATGCCGTTTATTCCAACCAACTTTATTCCCATTCTTATGAGGATTATGATCTTGGTATACTACATTTGCCAATCCTGTGTTCGATCCTGTTTCTCAAGTTTATGACCATCATGCGTATTTTCAAGAAGAGTTCTCACATCAACCCACCTCACAACCCCAATTTTCTCAACCATCCCAAGATTCTATGATTGAAAAGTTGTTGCAACAAATTGTGGCTAATCAAGAAAGTGAGGTTGCTTGCCTTAGAGACCTTGAAACCCAAATGACCTAAGTTGCTCAACAAGTATACTTTTCTCAACCCATTCAACCTCAACCCATCCAAGGGGAGCAAGTTGAAGCCATTACCCTAAGGAGTGGAAGAAAAATTGAAGAACCTATGGTAGTGGAGGATAATGTGGAGGAGGAGAGACCTTTGGGAGAGAATGAGGGAGTTGTGATGGATAGCAATGAAGAGGAGGACATAGAAGTTGAGCAGGCTATGATTGAAGAAAAGGAGAATGATGTTGTGGTTAATGAGGCCGAGTATGAAGAAAAAGAGAAGTTGGAAGAGAGGGTAGAGATTGAGAAAAGACGAGAGAAAGGAAAGGAAGTCTTGAGGGAGGATATTCATGTAAACCCATTGGAGAAACTCGTTTCATATAGACCTCCAGTTCCATTTCCTGGAAATTTGGTTCAACAAAAGATTGATGATAAATTCTCCAAGTTTATTTTGATGATGAAGAAGCTCTAGGTTAATATACCATTTCTAGATGCCATGTCGGAGGTCCCTTCATTCAAAAAACATCTCAAGGACCTTTTGACAAACAATAGAAGAATCAAGGAGTCATCGACCGTTCGTCTCACGGTTATTTGCAATGCCATTATGGGGAGCAAGACTCCCGAGAAACTAGCTGATCCCGTTAGTTTCTCTATCCCATGCTTAATTAGTGATATGAGGATCGACAATGCATTATGTGACTTGGGGGCAAGTGTGAGTGTCATGCCACACTCTATATGTAAGAAGTTGAACCTTGATGACTTGACCCCTACAACTATCCACTTGCAACTTGCAGACCAAAGTGTTAGGAAGCCTTTGGGAATATTAGAAGACATCCCGGCTCAAGTAGGAAGTTTCCTTATCCCTTGTGACTTCGTTATTTTGGAGATGGATGAAGATTGGAGAAGTCCTATTATTCTTGGTCGACCCTTTTTGGCTACCGCAGGAGCTACCATAGATGTGAAAAGAGGTCGTTTATCTCTTCATGTGGGTAGAGATCGTATTGAGTTTGACATTGACCTTTCAAGAATGAAATCCTACAAAGAATCTCATTTCAAGGCCAATGCGGTGGTAGGCATCTTGGATGAACCCCAAAAGAAGTCTTATTTCCTTGAAGTAGAGCCCGATGATTGGGGAGAAATCAAATATCTAAGGGCTTCGCATCAAATTTCAAGTGAATTTGAGGACATTTACTATGATCATCCTCTTAAGATCATTCCATGGAGGAAGGAGATTTCTTTGAGTGAAACCTATGTTGAGTGCAACAAAGTCAATGCGATAATCTTCAAAGGTCCTAGGCCCGGTAAACCACCAAATACCAAATGGAAGTTACTATCTTCTTCTATATCTTCACACCCTACTAAGTTCTTGAGGAAGCGAGCTTCGTTTCTACGCAAGGGTAGGAGGTGTTGGAAGAGAAGAAGGAAGCGTTGGTGGAGGAAGCCAAGGAAAATGCTACCCGGATACCCTAGGCGGATTATTAGACCACCGTAAGAGTGTCCCATGATATTCATGAACCTCTTCGAGAATCATGGGAAAAAGAGGAAGAAGAATTGGTGGAAAACGTTGATGATGTTTTTAGTTTGTGTCCCTAGGTTTCCAAGAATCAAGTAAGTATTTAGGTCAAGCTAGGGACCTAAAACAAGCGCTCTATGGGAGACACCCCATAATTTTTGAGTTTCTTATTTTAAATTTTTAGTTTTTTGCATTTTTTCTAATTTTATTCCTTTTCTTCTTTTTAATTTTCTTTTTAGTTTTTTTAGGTTTTTCTATTTTTTTTCTAGTCTTTTTAGTTTTTCTTTATTTCTTTCTTTTGTAATTTGAGGTATTAGTTTTAGGTTCAAAAGAAAAAAAAGAAAAAAGGAGAGGAAAAATGAGGTGAAAAATAGAAAAAGTTGGAGTTGAAAAAAAAAATAATATGAAAAATTGATTGTTGAAGTGTAAAAGTTTTTAGGAGTTGGATTTGGTTTTGGAGAGTTGGAAGTTTTGTTGGAATTGACAACAGAGAAAGGGTAGCAGGCGCTACCTTAGTCGTAGCAGCGGCTACGCACCAAGTGACAGCAGTAGCAGCGCACGTCCAGGAGCTCACCGCAGCTACGGTGAAGGATTACCGCGCCTGCGGTGACACGCTCAACGCCCAGCAATCTCCCAGTCGCCCAGCACGCGTAGCGCCCGCGACGGCATAGGTCGCGCTTGCGAACTGATGCTGTCAGCGAAGTTTTTTCAGCCCTAAACCCGACTCTTCTCCCACTTTTCTCATTTCTTTTCTTTCTCACTCGACCCTCTCTCTCTCTCTACAAGCCCTAAGCGACTGGGAAGAGCTCTCACCCACACCCTTCGATCCATCTCAACTCTCAATTCAACCCTCATATTTCCTCCATTTTCGTTTTCTAACCCCAATTTCTTCTTCTCTGTCGTGAATTTGTTGCCAAGGTCTCGAGTTTCTGCCCAGATCTAGTCCAAACTGTGCAGCATTATTCGAGCATCTGATATACATATCTAAGCGAGGTATTTCTAGTGTTAATTGTGGGAAATCCTTTCCCTGTCTTCTGCAGTTTGTTCGTTTTTCATGCTCTGCTGAGTTGGGTTCGATTTTGTCAATTTTTTACAAATGATTCTGCCTTGCTATTTGCTGAGACTGGGTGTGTTGAATTCGAATGTTGGTTCTTACTTAGTGTTTGTATGATTAGTTGCTATTTTTCACCTGTGAAACACACACACGGTGGTTGTGTTAAGAGTTTGTTGATTTACACCCACACCCACACAGTACACTATGTAAGCAGAATGTCTTTGTGCTTTTCATGTGTTCTGTTTATGTTGGCTGTGAATTTTGGTTCATTTTGACAAGAAAAATTGTTCCTCCTTGGTGAATACATGTTCAAAGTGCTCCGATCTGAGGTAATCCCTTGTGTAACTTGTGCATAAGCTTTTCAAACTCACGTGTTTGTTGCTAGTGTCGATTGTTTTTGGTTTACGTTTGAAATTAGGCACTGTTATTTGCAAAATTCTTGCCAAGTCTTGCTTTTGTTCATCATGAGTGGAAGGACATATGATAGAAGAGTACAGGGTGAATCAACTTGCACTTCACTCATTAGGACTTGAAGCCTCCTACGATGCTCGATAGAACATTAGGGTGTACCTACATGAACCAACAAGAACCAATAGAAGCATCAAATTCGTCGGGATTAGCACAAACTAATTTCTAGCGTGAAAGCAATCTCAAATAACCAAAAACCAAGAAACTAAAACTAGGGGCGCTGGCTCCCCGGCAACGGCGCCATTTTGTGTAACGTGGTTTGTGAGACCTCGGTTTTTATCGTTCTTTCTCAGGGAGCTGGCGGCCTTGGTCATAGAAACTAGGTCAATGGTCGGGTCGAGATTGCTAAGGTAAGGCAATGGGTTGAAAGAGGCGGTCACAAAACAACAAATAAAACTAAGGTCGGTCAAGGAATGGAAAATGGGCTTCGAAGGCTTTTCGGGATGCAAACGGGGATGAGGAAATGCGTTTTGCAACAAGGGAATAAGAAGAAGGGAGAATGAAGTGGAAATTCCGTTAGAAAATATCCACCGAGCTTCCTCTTCCGAGGATAGTCCGGATTAACTTCCCCAAAGTCCATCGACAGACCCGGAGGGTTAATGAAACGGAATTTCCTAGTTAGCTTCTATTCACTTTCGTGAATAGAATACTAACTATCCCAATTCCCACCTTACAACACAAGTGTTGGACGTATACGGGAGCTTCCGAACCCAAATACATCCTACTTGAGGGAAGGATAGGAGTGGGAAATTGATTTCCCAACTAATTACTCACTAATATTGCGAACCTAAACCTAATCACCCATTTACACCCTTAATTACCCCCTAACCCATAGGGTTTCTAGCCACTAATCATGATAAAAGCTAAGCTAACAACATCCAAACCAAACGTAAACATGATTTCTAACATCAAACAACCATAAACAAGCAAGAACAATGAGATAACAAGTAAAGAAATTAAGAACAAGCAAAGTAATTAGCAAGGTAATTAGTAAAAGAGTTAAGGGAAGAGAATACTTATCAAAGTGCTGTATATGAACCAGGGAAAGCAATAAAAAGATCATCCAACAATCTCTCAATTGTTTGAATACCCAAATCTTCAATAACAAACACAAATCTCTAAAACCCTAAATTAATCTCTCACTAATCTCTTTCTAAAACCCCTAATTACAAAGCTGGAAATTGTCTAAGTCTATCCCTAGATGTCCCCTAAGAAAACATAAAAAAAGGAGTATATATACAAGGCAAAACCGTTGGCCAAAACGTAGCACTTCAAGCCGAAAACACGCGTAGGACATAGGGAGACCGTGGGTACGGTCTCGTTCTGTCCAGCGAAATCGTTATGGCAATTTTTTTTCCTTCGAGAGACTGTAGGTACGGTCCTGGGACACCGTAAGTACGGTCCTGCTCCTGGACCAGGGGGTCGCGGGCGCTACCCCTATGGTAGCAGGCGCTGCCTACTAAGGTAGCGGTTGCTACGCTCAGGGTGGCGGGGGCTACGCTGTGCTTTCCTTCCCTTTTTTCTTCATTCTTTCCGAAGCATGTAACTCCCGTTTTGAGGGTCGTAGTGGGTGTTACCTCACTAATTGGCATCAAAGGTTGGGAGTGTGGTCCCTGGTCAACTCCGCCTCGACTCTTGGTCCGGCTTGGCTTGGGAAATCACCAAAAATGCTTTAAAATGGCCCGATTTACCACGCTTTTGTATAAAACACCAAAACCTACAAAATAACCAAAAACATACTAAAAAGCCATGAAAATAAAGACGAAACAAGTCAGAAGCCTAAGAATTAAGGCGTTATTTAGACACAAAATTGGGTCTAAACACCCCCCACACTTAAACTTTTGCTCATTTCGAGCAAAACAAAACAAAACAAATAAGAAAACTTAACACCAACGCCTCTGTAGTGGGAGGAAACGAGTGCATTTAGCGTATGCACTAAGCTCTTTGAACCCCCCCGGCAGCCCTGGTGTACGAGATGGACTCGTGAGGGTTTGTAGCGGCTATGCCCACAAAAGCCAAAGAAAGAGGAAGAAAGGGGTAAGAAAAAGAAGTGAAAACCGAAAACAAAACGAAACAAAAGCAAAGAAAATATTCCCGTCCCCAATCATGCACCTAGTTCCCCAACCCACTTCAACAATCATTTGGAAGAAGCAAGTATAAACTAATTAAGACACGAAGGTTGGAAAACTGCCAATCTTTGAGATTTTGCACCAAAACACTTCCTGCTGAGCAAAAGACCTCGTGCATATGTGCAAGTGGGCTCTAGTCGCTCCTTCCTATCCTAAGCCAGACAATCAGAGTTGTTCTCATGCTCAAGCTCGGGATTATCTATCCTACTTCACTCTTGGTTTTTCTTTCAACCTCTCTTTTCTTTCTTTTTCTCACTTCACTCTTTTTCTTTCCTTTCTATTTTTTCTTCTTCTGCTTTTCTGCTCTTTCTTGCCATTCTATTTCTAAACTCTTTGTTTTTTTTTCTTGCTTCGCTCTTCTCTTTCTTTGCAAAACCTACACTCTTTTCTTCCCACTCAAACCGCTTTGTGTCTTTTAGAGTGTTTGCATCGGGTTTTGCGGGATTTAAGCACCAACCTTCGCAAAGGGCTACCCTCCCTGCTGGGTTTCTCCATACGTGAGACATTGCACTTAAGGGGCATAGGGTGCCGATCCACCCAAACCAACCCATGACGGTAGGCCCGACAGTTATTTGATTAATGTATTATATAAGAGCTTAAGCAATTGAACAACTAAAACCGTCTAACTTAGGTAAGAAGACACAGTCAAAGCGTGTAAGATTTGAGGATTCTGCTTTCCCATTCCATGTAGAGGATAAGTCATGGCAAAAATCCTTCCTAAGGCATCTATTTATTCATACCAGCCGCTTCCAACTGATCGAATCGACAAATTAGACAACTATCTACATAACTGTGAATGGAAACATCTTCAAAAAGAAAAGAAAGAAACTTTTGGGTTTTTCACAACATTTCTCCCCGTTTTACTCTTTCACACATGAAATTTTTTTTCAAATTTTAAATTTTTTCAAATTTTAAGCAGAAACTAGGAAAACAAGGAAAACAAGAACCAAAAATCTAGGTGATCTACCCTTGAAACAGAATATCTCCCCCCCCCCCCACACTTAAAACGCCACAATGTCCTCATTGTGGGAAGGTGTCTCATGAAAAGGGTAGAGAACCTACAAAAAACAAACAAACAAAAACAACTAGCAAGTAAAAATGGTGGCGACCCGAGCCCACACGGCTCCACTGCAAATTATACCGAACAAGCACATACTAGGGGTTCGCCACCCGAAAGAAAAGTCAAGCATGCAAAAAGGATCATAGGATATTCAACTCAAAAAGAGAAGAGCAGAGAGATATTACCTCGAGTTCTTCAAAACAAATGATTACTCAATCCGCGATCCGTGATAATCGAGCAAAGGGTTAGGATAATCAAGCAAAAACAATCAAAGCTCGTAAGATCCGCATGCAAGATTAGAAACATGAAAAAAGACTAACTAAGAAAAACTAAAAATTAACTCAAAAGAAAGAAATAAAAGTATGGGTTGCCTCCCATAAAGCGCTTGTTTAAGGTCCAAAGCTTGACCTAATTTACCCGTTTGATTCTAGAGAGACATGGTGCACATGAGAGGTACATGATCAGCTTCTTCCACCATGATCACTTCTTCTTCCTTCCTCTCCAACTCCTACCACCTTTGGACAACCGCAAGTCAAGATGTCCTTCCGATCGTTTAGTTGACCATGAACGGGGAAGAGGTGATGATATCTTTGATTTCTTCCAATGTCGCTTCCTCCTCCTTTTCCAACACCTTCTCATCACCTCCGCAAATAGAACAAGGGTCTCCTCCAGTGGTTTGATTGGGTGATGGGGATGAAGAAGTAACTTAGGCCTTTCCTCAAGTGGTTCTCCAAGTTCCAGACTCTTGGGAACAATCTTCTCATTATCTATGTCCTCAATATAGACTTCATCCAATGAAATTTCCCTCCTCAATGTAACAATCTTGAGGGAATCAACACAAGATGCATCTTCAATAACCGTGGGTTCAGAATATAAGGTCTTGGGATGATTATTGTCTTTCTCATTATCGGGTTCCACTTCAAGAATATAAACTTCCTCTTGATGCTCATGAACAACTGTTTCTATCATATTTACTTCAACACAAGGTGGCATGAAAAAGGGTGTCTCAGTAGGAACATTAAACTTTGATTCAATATGTCCTTCATCAATCAAGTGTTGAATAAACCAATTTGGGAGAGGAATTTACATTTGGTGGGAATCAAATTGCTCTTTAGGGCATTCACTAGCATTTTCATTCAAAACTACAACTTGTTCTTCCTCCACCTTCTTTTCTACGCAATTGGCTTCCTCATCAATCATATCCTCCTTCTCATCATCAACCACTTGCACAACCTCCATACCCTCTCCTTCGATTTTATCCTCAACATCTCCCTCATTTTCTTCAAGAACTCCCTCCTCCACCAACTCAGGTTGCTCAACTTCTCCTCCACCACACATGGTAATAACATTCACCCCCACCCCTTGTATAAGAGTGGTTTGGATAGGTGCAAATTGAAATTGGTTGGATTGAGCCAATTCGAGCTCGAGACTTTGGATATAAGCGTGATCCTCCTCTCGGTCTTCCATGATTCGCTTCATCATCAACTTAAATGAGGATTCTTGGGGTGATTGAGAAACTTGAGGTTGTGGAATGTCTTGTTGGGTTAGATGGAAGGTTTCTTCTTGAATGAATGAGTGATGGTCAATGGGTTAAAAAGTATAAGGGTATTGGTTGGTGGTAAAATCATAAGAAATGGGATCTAGTTCAACATGGGTAGAAATAATGCCACTCACCTGCTCTAATTGTTGAAAATTGAACACTTGCGCTTCTTGAGCCATTCTCAATTGCTTAGAAGTCTTCTCATTTGCCTTCTCTTTTTGCATTTCGTAAATAGAAGTCAAAAGGAGTGCAATAATAGGATGATGCTCCAAAGATAAATCTCCTCCACTAGATTTGCAACCTCCAAAATCAGGAGCATATTGCACAAGCTCATGAAGGAATTGTTCGGCCTCCCCCGCAGTCTTCTTAAAAAATGTCCCTCCGGATGCTATATCGATTGATTCTTTGAGAGAGTCAGAGAGTCCACAATAGAAGTGCTGAAGAAGCATCCAATTGGGTAAGTTATGGTGCGGACACTGACGTTGGAGACTTTTGAATCTCCCCCATGCTTCGAAAAGAGACTCTCCGGCTTTTTGCTTGAAACTTATAATATCTTTCCGGAGTCTACAAGTTTTGTCGGTCGGGAAAAATCTTTGAAGGAAATCTTTCTTTAGGGCCTCTCATGAAGAATAAAATCCAGGTGGACAAATATCAAGCCACATTTCAGCTTTTCCCCTTAGCGTAAGAGGAAAGAACTTCAACTTCAAATATTCGGAAGATATTCCGGGCATGTGCATGAAACTGATACGCTTTTCGAATTTTTCCATGAGCAATAGGGCTCTCGGAAATATCTCCATGGAACGGGTTGCTTTCAAAAACTTCAAGAAGACACGGCTTGAACACAAATATCGTGTCGGGTGGTAATGGTGGTAAAATGATAGGGTTGCCTCTCGTACCCGAAGATGGAATGACATATGATAGAAGCGTACAGGGTGATTCAACTTGAACTTCACCCATTAGGACTTGAAGCCTCCTACGATGCTCGATAAAACATTAGGGCGTTCCTACATGAACCAACAAGAACCAATAGAAGCATCAAATTCGTCGAGATTAGCACAAACTAATTTCTAGCGTGAAAGCAATCTCAAATAACCAAAAACCAAGAAACTAAAACTAGGGGTGCTGGCTCCCCGGCAACAGGGCCATTTTTTTGTAACGTGGTTTGTGAGACCTCGGTTTTTATCGTTCTTTCCCAGGGAGCTGGCGGCCACAAAACAACAAATAAAACTAAGGTCAGTCACAGAATGGAAAATGGGCTTCAGAGGCTTTTCGGGATGCAAACGGGGATGAGGAAATGAGTTTTGCAAGAAGGGAGAATCAAGTGGCAATTCCGTTAGAAAATACCCACCGAGCTTTCTTTTTTGAGGATAGTCCGGATTAACTTCCCCAAAGTCTATCGACAGACTTGGAGGGTTAATGAAACAGAATTTCCAAGTTAGCTTCTATTCGCTTTCGTGAATAGAATACTAACTATCCCAATTCCCACCTTCCAACACAAGTGTTGGATGTATTCGGAATCTCTCAATTGTTTGAATACCCAAATCTTCAATAACAAACACAAATCTCTAAAACCCTAGATTAATCTCTCACTAATCTGTCTCTAAAACCCCTAATTACAAAGCTGGAAATTGTCTAAGTCTATCCCTAAATGTCCCTGTGAAAAAGTCAAGAAGGAGTATATATACAAGGCAAAATCGTTGGCCAAAACGCAGCACTTCAAGCCGAAAACACGCGCAGGACATAGGGAGACCGTGGCCACGGTCTAGGAGACCGTGGGTACCGTCTCGTTCAGTCCAGCGAAATCTGTATGGCGATTTTTTTCCTTCGAGAGACTGTAGGTACGGTCCTGGGACACCGTAGGTACGATCCTGCTCCTGGACCAGGGGTTTGCGGGCGCTACCCCTATGGTGGCGGGTGCTGCCTACTATGGTAGCGGGTGCTACGCTCAGGGTGGCGGGAGCTACGCTGTGCTTTCCTTCCCTTTGTTTCTTCCTTCTTTCTGAAGCATGTAACTCCCGTTTCGAGGGTTGTAGCGGCTGTTACCTCATTAATTGGCACAAAAGGTTGGGAGTGTGGTCCTGGGTCAACTCCGCCTCGACTCTCGGTCCGGCTTAGCTTGGGAAATCACCAAAAATGCTCTATAAAGGCCCGATTTACCACGTTTCTGTGTAAAGCGCCAAAACCTACAAAATAACCAAAAACATAATAAAAAGCCATGAAAATAAACACGAAACGAGTCAGAAGCCTATGAATTAAGGCGTTATTTAGACACAAAATTGGGTCGAATCAATGCGCATTTTGAATACCGGGTTGCCAACAAAGACAAGACATGCACCTTAAAGCGGTTTTGCCAACGGTTGGGGTTGCCCGATGATGGGAGACTTTATGAGCGATATGCAAATTTTGATGAGCAGAAGGCAATGAAAGACTTAACTTGTTGTAGGAGGATGAATCTTGGCATGAGAGGCGAATATCCACGGTATCATTGCCCCCGCAACTCTAAGGGGCGTGATTTTTTCAATCCAGTTGTTCGAATATTCCATAAAAGCGTGACTAGTTCAGTGTTTGGGAGAGATGACGGACGCCCCAAGGTTCAGAAGGACGAAATTTTGGGATCTACAACGCCATAAGGGTAAACGGGTCAACACCGGATCTTTCTTTCTACATTGACTATGGGACATTAGCATGGAACCCGACCCACGACTATCGGGATGAAGCACATTATTTGCCACTTTCTATTTCAAGAGGGTTTCGGGAAATATTTGAAGAAATGGACTCCACGCTATCTTTCGGATCCTATCGACAAGGTGCGGTTGCAGAAAATGAACATCCTCACCAAGCACCCAACTGCCACGATCTATTGCCATGGACACGACAACAATACGCAAATTCTCTTGGATATAGACCATGTCGAGCAATGGTTGGATATCACTAAGAAACACAACTGGTCTTGTGGTCAAGTTTCTAGTGACCGCAAGGTGGGTGGTCCGGATGTCTCTAGTGGTGAAGAGGAGGACAATGAAGAAGAAGAAGGGGAAGAAGAAGAAAATGAGGAGGAAGAAGAGGAGGATACCGGCCATGGTGAAGCTAGTGGAAGTTTGAAGTCATCCATAGAATGCTTCATTTGAGCATCTCAACTCTCAATTTGACCAATTGAGAGTTGACCTTCAAGAGCAACAAACGATACTCCAGCGTCAAAACAACTTGTTGGAGACCCAACAAGATCTGATACGTGCCCAACAGTCCACACTTCAAAGGCACAAGGGGTACTTTCAACAACAAAACCAGTATTGGTGTGACTGGGGGTATTTTCACTACTCCATTGCAAACCATCCCCCGGCACCACCGGAGTACATAAACCGCCATTATCCCACTTACTTTCCCTATCACCCATATCCTCCCCCGGGAGGATCCGAGCAATAATTTGAAAGTGTCCCCACTCCCACTTTACTCTCTTTATTTATACTGTTAGTGTTAGGTATGGGTGGGGGGTTCTTTATGGGAAAGTTGGAGAAGTGTGTCGGTTAGTTTGGTTTTGTTAAGTTCGTTGTCCCCATGGTTAGAGTTGTCTCGCATTCATTGCTTCATCATTGGTTAGGCCAGTTATGAGAGTTGTATCACCCTTAATTCCCGCCTCAAACTATTGAGATTCGAGGTTGAGGTTAGTTAGTGTCAATGTACATATTGTGAATAGTTTGTCTTTTCTTTAGTTTTTAGTCTCTAGTGTCTTGTTTATTTTTCTGTTTTTGTTCTTTTTCTTTTATGCATGCGAACATTCACACTTACTATGTCTTTCTTGTTTATTCCTAACCTCAAGTGTGATGTTTTCCTGGATCGCGGATTGGTTCGTTATTAAATTGAAGACCACGAGGTAACCTCTTTCTACTCTCTTTGTTGTGTATATACATTGATCCATGCTGCATGCTTGATTTTTCTTTTGGTTGGTGAACCCCTTTGAGTGTTTGTGTTGGGATATTTTGCTGTTGGAGCTGTGTGGGCTCGGGTCGCCACCACTTTTATATGCTAGTTGTTCTTGTTTGTTTGTTTTTGTAGGTCTTCTACCCTTTTCATGTGACACCTTCCCATAATGAGGACATTGTGGCGTTTTAAGTGTGTGTGGGGGGGGGGGGGGGGAGGAGATATTCTGTTTCAAGGGTATATCACCTAGATTTTTGGTTTTTGTTTTCCTAGTTTTTTCCTAAAATTTGAAAAAATTTTGTGTGAAAAAGAAGAAAAGAGGGAGTGAAAGCCTTAAAAGTTTTCTTTCAGTTTCGTATCCGCTTTGTTTTTTGCTTTGTTTCTTGGATCTTTTTGTCGAAATTGAGAAGCCGTTCTTAATCTTCTTTAAAAGTAACCGGTCTGAGCATTTTCGACCCTGTCTCGGGTACTAGTCATGACTTACCTTCTTAGACTTCATTCATTGAGTGTCTAGCGGGATCCCCAATTCCTTTCACGTTCCGATTGAAACCGAGAGATTCTAGGGGTTTGTGTCTGAGCTTGTTCTTTTTTCCTGTTTAGCAAAAGCAAAAGCAAAGTTCAAAAAGAAAGCAAAAGCTACAATAACCTGATTAAGTGGGGTGTGTTGCTGAATGACATTAACCACCATATACTTAGCCAACCTACACGGGCTCGGTATCAGTGGTACGACATGGATACCCCTTAAAACTCCTCATATATCGCTTTGCGAAGGAGAGGTGAATGGAAAATACTCTTTTGGGAGGGTAAACCCCATATTTGGGCCGTCCAATTCCTGAAAGTAAGGCTAATACCGACCTTTAAAAAGAAAAAAAAAAAGAAAAAGAAAATGTTTGTGCTTCTAAAAGTGTGGGGCCTATCCTTCCATCACCTACAACCCCTCACCAAGCCAAGGGTGACCAAATGCGAGGAAGGGCAACTCTTTCCTTGTTTGTTTCGTTGTTTTTGAGCTCGGGCATGAGTCTTTGGAGTCTTTTGGATTCGATTAGAACCCACTTGCACATTTGCAGATGGGGTTTTGCTTGACATGAGGTGTAGGGAGTTGAAAATCTTTAAGATTGACTTTTACTTGAGATTGATGCTTATGAGATGCTCATAATGGTTCCTTTTGGAGGCTTAATAACGTTTTCTTAATTAAGGTTACAAGATCTTTTGAATCGAAGTTTTTGTTTCTCTTTCCTTTTGTTTTCTTCGGTTTTGTTTTCACTTTCCCTCTCTCCTTTTTCTTTGGCTTTTGTCGGCACAACCGCTACAAACCCTCAAGAGTCCATCTCGTCCACCCGGGCTGCCAAGGGATTCAAAGGGCTTGGTGCATATGCTAAATGCACTCGTTTCTCTCCCACGACAAAGGAGTTTGTATTAGTTTAGGTAGTTTTTGTCTTGTTTTGCTCAGGACGACCAAAAGTTTAAGTGCGGGGGGGGGGGGGGGGGTGTTTATACCCAATTTTGTGTCTAAATACCGCCTAAATCCTTAAGCTTTTGACTTGTTTCGTGGTTTAATTTAATAACTTTTAATACGTTTTCGGTTATTTTGTAGGTTTTGGAGTTTTTACTCAAAACGTAGCAAAAAGGGCTATTTTAGAGCTTTTTTGGTGATTTCCCGAGCCGAGCCAGAATGAAAGCCGAGGCGGAATTAACACGGGACCACTTTCTTCACCTTTGGTGTCAATTAGTGAAGTAACACCCGCTACGACCCTCGGATCGGGCATTACATGCTTTGGAAAGAAGGAAAAAACAGAGGAAAGGAAGGCCGAGGGTAGCCCCCGCCACAACTGGGGTAGCGCCCGCTACCTCTGCATGGCCGAAGAAGACGGCAACTACGGTCAGTAATACCGCAGCCACGGTCTCTCAAAGGCAGAAATCGCCTTGAGTTTTCGCTGGTCGCGCCCGCGACCCCCTGTTGCTATGCGTTTTGTCGGGCCTTTTGCACTTCGTTTTGGGGGATTTTTATCCCTTGTATAAATAGAATCTTTTGCTGTGATTTTTATAGAGGGGACTCTAGATAGACTTAGACAATTTCCAGCTTTGTAATTAGTAGATTTTAGAGAGAGATTAGAGAGAGATTAGTGAGAGATTTATTCTAGGGTTTGTGATATTTGAAGATTTGGGGATTCAAACAATTGAGAGTTTGTTGGATCATCTTTTTATTACTTTCCTTTGTTCATCTACAACACTTTTATAAGTATTCTCTTCCCTTAACTCTTTTATTTATTACTTTGCTAATTACTTTGTTGCTTGTTTAATTGTTTTGCTTGTTATTTCATTATCTTGCTTGTTTATGGTTGTTTGATGTTAGAAATTATGTTTAGGGTTTGTTTGGATGTTGTTAGCTTAGTTTTTATCATGATTAGTGGCTAAAAAGCCTATGGGTTAGGGGGTCATTAAGGGTGTGAATGGGTGATTAGGTATAGGTTAGCGATATTAGTGGGAAATTAGATGGAAAATCAATTTCCCACTCCTTTCCTTCCCGCAAGGGGGATGCATTTAGGTTCGAAAGTCCCCGAACACATCCATTAATTGAGTTGGAAGGTTGGAATTGAGATAGTTAGTACTCTACTCACGAAAGTGAATAGAGGCTAACTAGGAAATTTCGTTTCATTAACCCTCCGGGTCCGTGGTGGACTTTGGGGAAGTTAATCCGGATTGTCCTTGAATGAGGAAGCTCGGTGGGTATTTTCTAACGGAATTGCCACTTGATTTTCCTTCTTGTTATTCCCTTGTTGCAAAATCTATTTCCTCATCCCCATTTGCATCCCGAAAAGCCTCCGAAGCCCATTTTCCATTCCTTGACCGACCTTAGTTTTGTTCCTTGCGTTGTGACCTTTTTCAACCGATATCCTTATTATTAGCAATCTCATCCCGACCATTGACGTAGTTTCTATGACCAAGGCCGCCAGCTCCCTGAGAAAGAACGACAAAACCGAGGTCCACAAAACCACTGTTACAGTCATGTTATCTGAATTTGACCTGCATTTTTGACCTCAGAAATCTATAAAGGGTCTTGTAGTCTCTGATTTTCTGGCTGAGTTTCCTATAGGAAGTCCTGACACTGGGGCTTGGAGTTCAGTGATGAACAGATATTTCAAGTTGAAGAAGAAACATGGAAGCTATACTTTGATGGTGCTGCCAATCAGATGGGATGCGGGGGCCGGAGCTCTGTCGATTTTTCCTGAGGATATACATTTGCCTTTGGCAGTCAAGCTTGACTTTGAGGCTACCAATAACACCGCTGAGTATGAAGCCTGAATGGAACGGGTTGCTTTCAAAAACTTCAAGAAGACACGGCTGGAACTCAAATACCGCGTCGGGTGGTAATGGTAGTAAAATAATAGGGTTGCCTCTCGTACCCGAAGATGGAATGACATATGATAGAAGAGTACAGAGTGAATCAGCTTGGACTTCACCCATTAGGACTTGAAGCCTCCTACGATGCTCGATAGAACATTAGGGAGTACCTACATGAACCAACAAGAACCAATAGAAGCATCAAATTCGTCGGGATTAGCACAAACTAATTTCTAGCGTGAAAACAATCTCAAATAACTAAAAACCAAGAAACTAAAACTAGGGGTGCTGGCTCCCCGGCAATGGGGCCATTTTGTGTAACGTGGTTTGTGAGACCTCGGTTTTTATCGTTCTTTCTCAGGGAGCTGGCGGCCTTGGTCATAGAAACTCGGTCAATAGTCGGGTCGAGATTGCTAAGGTAAGGCAATGGGTTGAAAGAGGCGGTCACGAAACAAAAAATAAAACTAAGGTCGGTCAAGGAATGGAAAATGGGCTTCAGAGGCTTTTCGGGATGCAAACGGGGATGAGGAAATGTGTTTTGCAACAAGGGAATTACAAGAAGGGAGAATCAAGTGGCAATTATGTTAGAAAATACCCACTGAGCTTCCTCTTCCGAGGATAGTCCGGATTAACTTCCCCAAAGTCCATCGACAGACCCGGAGGGTTAATGAAACGGAATTTCCTAGTTAGCTTCTATTCACTTTCATGAATAGAATACTAACTATCCCAATTCCCACCTTACAACACAAGTGTTGGACGTATTCGGGAGCTTCCGAACCCAAATACATCCTACTTGAGGGAAGGATAGGAGTGGGAAATTGATTTCCCAACTAATTACTCACTAATATTGCTAACCTAAACCTAATCACCCATTCACACCCTTAATTACCCCCTAACCCATAGGGTTTCTAGCCACTAATCATGATAAAAGCTAAGCTAACAACATCCAAACCAAACGTAAACATGATTTCTAACATCAAACAACCATAAACAAGCAAGAACAATGAGATAACAAGTAAAGAAATTAAGAACAAGCAAAGTAATTAGCAAGGTAATTAGTAAAAGAGTTAAGGGAAGAGAATACTTATCAAAGTGCTGTATATGAACCAGGGAAAGCAATAAAAAGATCATCCAACAATCTCTCAATTGTTTGAATACCCAAATCTTCAATAACAAACACAAATCTCTAAAACCCTAGATTAATCTCTCACTAATCTCTCTCTAAAACCCCTAATTACAAAGCTGGAAATTTTCTAAGTCTATCCCTAAATGTCCCGTAAGAAAACGTCAACAAGGAGTATATATACAAGGCGAAACCGTTGGCCAAAACGCAGCACTTCAAGCCGAAAACACGCGCAGGACATAGGGAGACCGTAGGTACGGTCCTGCTCCTGGGACACCATAGGTACGGTCCTGCTCCTTGACCAGGGGGTTGCGTCTGCTACCCCTATGGTAGCGGGCGCTGCCTACTATGGTAGCGGGTGCTACACTCAGGGTGGCGGGGGCTACGCTGTGCTTTCCTTCCCTTTGTTTCTTCCTTCTTTCCGAAGCATGTAACTCCCGTTTCGAGGGTCGTAGCGGCTGTTACCTCATTAATTGGCACAAAAGGTTGGGAGTGTGGTCCCGGGTCAACTCCGCCTCGACTCTCGGTCCGGCTCGGCTTGGGAAATCACCAAAAATGCTCTATAAAGGCCCGATTTACCACGTTTTTGTGTAAAGTGCCAAAACCTACAAAATAACCAAAAACATAATAAAAAGCCATGAAAATAAACACGAAACGAGTCAGAAGCCTATGAATTAAGGCGTTATCTAGACACAAAATTGGTTCTAATCAATGCGCATTTTGAATACCGGGTTGCCAACAAAGACAAGACATGTACCTTGAAGCGATTTTGCCAACGGTTGGGGTTGCCCGATGATGGGAGACTTTATGAGCGATGTGCAAATTTTGATGAGCAGAAGGCAATGAAAGACTTAACTTGTTGTAGGAGGATGAATCTTGGCATGAGAGGCGAATATCCACGGTATCATTGCCCCCGCAACTCTAAGGGGCGTGATTGTTTCAATCCAGTTGTTCGAATCTTCCATAGAAGCGTGACTAGTTCAGTGTTTGGGAGAGATGACGGACGCCCCAAGGTTCAGAAGGACGACCTTTTTGTGATCTACAACGCCATAAGGGTAAATGGGTCAACACCGGATCTTTCTTTCTACATTGTCTACGGGACATTAGCATGGAACCCCGACCCACGACTATCGGGATGGAGCACATTATTTGCCACTTTCTATTTCAAGAGGGTTTCGGGAAATATTTGAAGAAGTGGACTCCACGCTATCTTTCGGATCCTATCGACAAGGTGCGGTTGCAGAAAATGAACATCCTCACCAAGCACCCAACTGCCACGATTTATTGCCATGGACACGACAACAATACGCAAATTCTCTTGGATATAGACCATGTCGAGCAATGGTTGGATATCACTAAGAAACACAACTGGTCTTGTGGTCAAGTTCCTAGTGACCGCAAGGTGGGTGGTCCGGATGTGTCTAGTGGTGAAGAGGAGGACAATGAAGAAGAAGAAGGGGAAGAAGAAGAAAATGAGGAGGAAGAAGAGGAGGATACCGGCCATGGTGAAGCTAGTGGAAGTGGAAGTCATCCATAGAATGCTTCATTTGAGCATCTCAACTCTCAAGTTGAACAATTGAGAGTTGACCTTCGAGAGCAACAAACGATACTCCAGCGTCAAAACAACTTGTTGGAGACCCAACAAGATCTGATACGTGCCCAAAAGTCCACACTTCAAAGGCACAAGGGGTACTCCATTGCAAACCATCCCCCGACACCACCAGATTACATAAACCGCCATTATCCCACTTACTTTCCCTATCACCCATATCCTCCCCAGGAGGATCCGAGCAATAATTTGTAAGTGACCCCACTCCCACTTTACTCTCTTTATTTATACTATTAGTGTTAGGTATGTGTGGGGGTTCTTTATGGGAAAATTGGGGAAGTGTGTCGGTTAGTTTGGTTTTGTTAAGTTCGTTGTCCCCATGGTTAGAGTTGTCTCGCATTAATTGCTTCATCATTGGTTAGGCCAGTTATGAGAGTTGTATCACCCACAATTCCCGCCTCAAACTAATGAGATTCGGGGTTGAGGTTAGTTAGTGTCAACGTACATATTGTGAATAGTTTGTCTTTTCTTTAGTTTTTAGTCTCTAGTGTCTTGTTTATTTTTCTGTTTTTGTTCTTTTTCTTTTATGCATGCGAACATTCACACTTACTATGTCTTTCTTGTTTATTCCTAACCTCAAGTGTGATGTTTTCCTAGATCGCGGATTGGTTCGTTATTAAATTTAAGACCACGAGGTAACCTCTTTCTGCTCTCTTTGTTGTGTATATACATTGATCCATGCTGCATGCTTGATTTTTCTTTTGGGTGGCGAACCCCTTTGAGTGTTTGTGTTGGGATATTTTGCTGTTGAAGCCGTGTGGGCTCGGGTCGCCACCACTTTTATATGCTAGTTGTTCTTGTTTGTTTGTTTTTGTAGGTCTTCTACCCTTTTCATCTGACACCTTCCCATAATGAGGACATTGTGGTGTTTTAAGTGTGTGTGGGGGGGGGGGGGAGAGGGGATATTCTGTTTCAAGGGTATATCACCTAGATTTTTGGTTTTTGTTTTCCTAGTTTTTGCTTAAAATTTGAAAAATTTTTGTGTGAAAAAGAAGAAAAAAGGGAGTGAAAGCCTTAAAAGTTTTCTTTCAGTTTCGTTTCCGCTTTGTTTTTTGCTTTGTTTCTTGTTGTCGAAATCTTCTTTAAAAGTAACCGGTCTGAGCATTTTCGACCCTGTCTCAGGTACTAGTCATGACTTACCTTCTTAGACTTCCTTCATTAAGTGTCTAGCGGGATCCCCGATTCCTTTCACGTTCCGATTGAAACCGGGAGATTCTAGGGGTTTGTGTCTGAGTTGTTCTTTTTTCCTGTTTAGCAAAAGCAAAAGCAAAGTTCAAAAAGAAAGCAAAAGCTACAATAACCTGATTAAGTGTGGGGCCTATCCTTCCATCATCTATGACCCCTCACCAAGCCAAGGGCGACCAAATGCGAGGAAGGGCAACTCTTGTTTGTTTCGTTGTTTTTGAGCTCGAGCATGAGTCTTTGGAGTCTTTTGGATTCGATTAGAACCCACTTGCACATTTGCACATGGGGTTTTGCTTGGCATGAGGTGTACGGAGTTGAAAATCTTTAAGATTGACTTTTACTTGAGATTGATGCTTATGAGATGCTCATAACGGTTCCTTTTGGAGGCTCAATAACGTTTTCTTAATTAAGGTTGCAAGATCTTTTGAATCGAAGTTTTTGTTTCTCTTTCCTTTTGTTTTCTTCGGTTTTGTTTTCACTTTCCCTCTCTCCTTTTTCTTTGGCTTTTGTGGGCACAACCGCTACAAACCCTCACGAGTCCATCTCATCCACCCGGGCTGTCGGGGGGTTCAAAGGGCTTTGTGCATATGCTAAATGCACTCGTTTCTCTACCACGACAAAGGAGTTTGTATTAGTTTAGGTAGTTTTTGTCTTGTTTTGCTCAGGACGACCAAAAGTTTAAGTGTGTGGGGGGGGGTGATTAGACCCAATTTTGTGTCTAAATACCGCCTAAATCCTTAAGCTTTTGACTTGTTTCGTGGTTTAATTTATAACTTTTAATACGTTTTTGGTTATTTTGTAGGTTTTGGAGTTTTTACTCAAAACGTAGCAAAAAGGGCTATTTTAGAGCTTTTTTGGTGATTTCCCGAGCCGAGCCAGACTGAAAGCCGAGGCGGAGTTAACACGGGACCACTTTCTTCACCTTTGGTGTCAATTAGTGAAGTAACACCCGCTACGACCCTCGGATCGGGCATTACATGCTTTGGAAAGAAGGAAAAAACAGAGGAAAGGAAGGCCGAGGGTAGCCCCCGCCACAACTGGGGTAGCGCCCGCTACCTCTGCATGGCAACTACGGTCAGTAATACCGCAGCCACGGTCTCTCAAAGGCAGAAATCGCCTTGAGTTTTCGCTGGTCGCGCCCGCGACCCCCTGTTGCTGTGCGTTTTGTCGGGCCTTTTGCACTTCGTTTTGGGGGATTTTTATCCCTTGTATAAATAGAATCTTTTGCTGTGATTTTTATAGAGGGGACTCTAGATAGACTTAGACAATTTCCAGCTTTGTAATTAGTGGATTTTAGAGAGAGATTAGAGAGAGATTAGTGAGAGATTTATTCTAGGGTTTGTGAAATTTGAAGATTTGGGCACTCAAACAATTGAGAGATTGTTGGATCATCTTTTTATTACTTTCCTTTGTTCATCTACAGCACTTTGATAAGTATTCTCTTCCCTTAACTTTTTTATTAATTACTTTGCTAATTACTTTGTTGCTTGTTTAAATGTTTTTCTTGTTATTTCATTATCTTTCTTGTTTATGGTTGTTTGATGTTAGAAATCATGTTTAGGGTTGGTTTGGATGTTGTTAGCTTTGTTTTTATCATGATTAATGGCTAAAAACCCTATGGGTTAGGGGGTCATTAAGGGTGTGAATGGGTGATTAGGTATGGGTTAGCGATATTAGTGAGTAATTAGTTTGAAAATCAATTTCCCACTCCTTTCCTTCCCTCAAGGGGGATGCATTTGGGTTCGAAAGTCCCCGAACACATCCAATAATTGAGTTGGAAGGTTGGAATTGAGATAGTTAGTACTCTACTCACGAAAGTGAATAGAGGCTAACTAGGAAATTTCGTTTCATTAACCCTCCGGGTCCGTGGTGGACTTTTGGGAAGTTAATCCGGACTGTCCTCGAATGAGGAAGCTCGGTGGGTATTTTCTAACGGAATTGCCACTTGATTTTCCTCCTTGTTATTCCCTTGTTGCAAAACCCATTTCCTCATCCCCATTTGTATCCCGAAAAGCCTCTGAAGCCCATTTTCCATTCCTTGATCGACCTTAGTTTTGTTTCTTGCGTTGTGACCCTTTTCAACCGATATCCTTATTATTAGCAATCTCATCCCGACCATTGACCTAGTTTCTATGGCCAAGGCCGCCAGCTCCCTGAGAAAGAACGACAAAACCGAGGTCCACAAAACCACTGTTACAGTCATGCTATCTGAATTTGACCTGCATTTTCGACCTCAGAAATCTATAAAGGGTCGTATAGTCTCTGATTTTCTTGCTTAGTTTCCTACAGGAAGTCCTGACACTGGGGGCTTGGAGTTCAGTGATGAACAGATATTTTAAGTTGAAGAAGAAACCTGGAAGCTATACTTTGATGGTGCTGCTAATCAGATGGGATGCGGGGGCCGGAGCTATGCCGGTTTCTCCTGAGGATATACATTTTCCTTTGGCAGTCAAGCTTGACTTTGAGGCTACCAATAACACCGCTGAGTATGAAGCCTGCATGTTGGGCATGCATGTAGCCCTGGATATGGGAATTAAGTGGCTACAAGTGTTCGGGGACTCTAGTGTGATTGTCAACCAAGCTACTAGTGTATGGAAGGTGAAGAGTGAATCTTTGGCACTATACCAACAACATTTGTCCAAGTTGGTTGAGAAGTTCAACCATATTGAGTTCAAGTATCTACTGCGAGGTTATAATGAGCTAGGTGATGCGCTAGCAAAGCTTTGATCCATGGTGGCTATGCCGGAAAAAGATCAAGCTCTAGCAGTGACGGTGGAATGGAGAACCTGTCCTGCTCATGAAAAACTAATGATAAGTTCAGCCAGCACTGTTGCATGGTTCTTTGATATTTATGCATTCCTGAAAGATGGTTCATACCCGCCGAATGCCGAGCGTCGAGCCAGGAGGGCTATCCGGCTGGTAGCCTATCAATACTGCATTATTCAAGACCGTCTGTACAAGAAAACTGCTACAGGGATAAACCTTCTGTGTGTAGATGAGGAGTAAGCCAAGGAGTTGATGAAGTCCACTCACTGAGGGGAGTATGGGTCACACATGAACGGTAGAATGTTGGTTAAGAAGATCTAAAGAGCTGGGAATTTCTGGTTGACTATGGAATCCGACTGTCTCCAATTTGTGAGAAAATGTCCGTAATGTCAAGAGTATGCTGATCTCAAGCATTAACCGTCCTCTTATTTGACCACTCTGGCCTTGCCTTGGCCATTTTCGGTATGGGGAATCGGCATTGTAGGGAAGATTTCGCTCCAAGGCACAAGAGGACATGAATACGTGTTGGTAGTTGTGGAATATTTCACTAAGTGGGTAGAAGTTGCCTCACATTCAAAAATCACTTCGAAGCATGTGGCCAAGTTCATGCTGAGGAACATCATTTATAGATACGGGGTGCCACATGAGGCGATTAGTGAAAACGGGAGCCATTTCATGGGCGAGTTTACAGCTCTTTTGGCCAAGTACAAAGTCCGACACCACCATGCTTCTCCCTATCGGCAACAAACCAATGGAGCAGTGGAGGCCATAAAAAAAACTCTGGTGAAAATTATCAAGAAAATGGCTGTCACTTACAAGGATTGGCCCGACAAGTTTCCCTTCACACTATGGGGATACCGAACGTCGATTCGAACTGCAACCGGAGCTACACCATACTCTTTGGTGTACGGGATAGAAGCAGTCTTGCCGGTGGAACTCATTGTTCCTTCCTTAAGAATCATTGCTGAAAGTCAAATTCCTGAGGCTGAATGGGCCAGAGCTAGATATGAGGAGTTGGTTTGTTGGATGAGAGACGACTTCGCGCTTTACATAACATTAAGCTCTATCAGAGTCGAATTACTCGCGTGGGATCTAGTGGTACAAGAAATGAGGGCAGCACGCCAAGATCCTCGAGGCAAGTTTGCTCCAAACTGGAAAGGTCTCTGTGTCATCGTTTCTATCATTCCAGTAGGCGCCGCCCTATTAGCCACGCTCGAGGGAGATGAGCTTGTCCAACCTGTGAACCTGGATCCATTGAAAAGATATTATGTTTAAGCCTCTAAGGGTCAATATCCTTAGCTACTTAGACATGCGCTATCTTATAAAAGCAAACAACCGAACTACCAATAGGCCACTTGCTTATGAGAGAAAAAAAAATACAATAAAATGAGAAAGAAAAAAACAAAAATTAAAAAAAAGAGTGACAATAGAGTGGCTGACTGGAAAACCCTTTTGAGGTAGGTCAGTCAGAAGGAGAGTATAAAAAAAAGAAAAAAAAAAAGAAAAATGAGACTAACTTGAAAATCTCTTGGGACAAGTTAGGTAAAAGGAGAGGATAAAAGTGTTGAAGTTAAAGTTGTGCTTTTTAAGGACGAGAAGAAGAGCATGGCTTGTGTTGATTCTTATAAAACATAATGTAATACTTTACTTCTTATATCAATAAAAAGAGTACATATCTTTAATATATTTTTGTTTTATTATTTTTCTAAAGGAAAGCATCAAATAACAAAAATACATAGCACACGCATTTCTTCCATTTCATTTCTTTCTCTCCATCCTCCTTATTTAGTACTAAGTCTAGTCCTAGTTGAGTCGAAGTCGGCTTAGGCCCATTAGTGCTCATTCAGTCGGACATGCTTGTTTTCCCTTCCTTGGGAGTGTCTCTTCTTTGGAACCCGACCCAGGATCATTAGCCACAATGATACTCTTTAATTTTGGGGTATCTCAAAGAGGTAAGGGTGACGATCTTTCACGCCAATGACCAGCGCCGATAGTAGTAACAAACGAGCTCCGATAAGCAACCGTTGAAGTAGTACAAATACGGTTAAGGGCAGGTACTTCCTTTCCCGCTCTTTTCTTCCAGTATTTGAGCCACGACTCGACCACTAACCCTTGGAGATGGGTAAGGTCAAGAATCTCGCACCGAAGAAGGGGAATGTCTTGAGAATGCCCCATTTGTCGCATGACTAAGAAAGAAACGGAAAAAAAAGAGAGAGAAATGTCGATACTCACTTGAAGAGAAAGGGGGCTTCCGCGAAAGGTTTGTTTTGTAGTCCATGAATCAAGGCCAAGAAGGGTCTCAGCAATCATCATCGGAGCAGGATTGTAACCCCGGGACATCTCGTCTACAACATGGATAAGTGAAAGAGGTGCAAAACCCGAACCCTCGTGCTAAAATAAATATTTGGCTAAAATGAAAAAAACCAAACCTCGCACTCGCAACGCCAGATTAAGTCTAAGTGCCTCTATTGATTAAAAGAACTCAACTAGAGCTTGCAAGTTAACCATGTTGCCCACCAGAATGTGTCCTAGTGCCCGACGGTTGAAGTTCGTCAGTTACTCAAACTTTTCACGGTAATTGTGAGCAAGAGAAGGAGTTATAGGTGGAGCATAGAGATTGAATTTGAGCATACAAGCCCACTCTTCGAGAAGGGGACACAGTTTGTTCCAAGAAAAGCGGAAGACATGGAATTTGAAGTCCCAAAAGGTTAGGGCTGCCTTGAGAAACACCCAATCGATCTTCACTTGTTTCAGGCTTAGAATCAAGGACAAGTTGTAGTATGTGAGGAGTTGTTTTTCGGGTTTAGTGAGTGTGTTCACCCATGAGTTGAGTTTTCTTTCGAAAGCCATGATTAAAGTGAGAAGGGTTGAGAGAAGATAAGAATGTGATGAGCTTTCAACAACAAAAGCAAGCTTATATAGACTCGGTTCTGCCTAGTACACGGTTGCTCAATCAGATCAAAGGGGATGTACACAACTCCCAGCAACACGCATTCGGATGAACCACGGAGGATGTCACCTTGTGAAGGCCGGCCGGTTACTAGGCAAAGGGGATGAACACGTTTTGTGAGTTCACACCCCTACGTGCCCATGCAGAAAACGCGACTTGCTACGTGTTTATTCTGTTTTCTTTCTTTTTGTGTAAAAATGTAATTTTATTTTTTCTTCTAGTTTAGAAATTGTATTAAGTGTAAATCGTTTATATTTTTATTCTTTTATTTCTCTTGTGATGTATGCTAACTCACTCAGATCAGAGTGTTGAGCTAGAACACACCATACAGTCACACATACACATAGCTGGATGCTTGAACTTACAACAACTGATAGAAAGCAACAAGCTGGAATATAAGACATTCCAACAACAGAATAAAAGGGATAGGCTTGCTTACAGTTGATACAGACACACCACAACTGCAATCAAGGGCAAGGACTCTCAAATACATGCCTCTACAGATACACCAAAGCATGGATGATCAAGCTCAGTTTTCACTTGCTGGATTTGCCAATTTCCAATGACAGGAGCTGATTGAACCAAGATTGAGAGTTATAGGACACTCACAAACTTTCAGAGGTACTAAGACACTCGAGAATACTATTGAATGAACACTGAGATATCATTCATTGATAGAAAACTTCAGAATATAAAGAAAACTAATCAGTTTGATTAGCAGCTGCTTAAGCATAAACATTCTGCCTAATCTCCCTGGATTATCCTAAGCTACAAACCTGAAACTAATACATATGATTACATCCTAATGATCTCGAGTACAAAAAGTAAGAAAATAAAAGAAAATAAAATTCTCTCCTTCACTTGCTGATGAAGCTCCTTAATTTGATCTGCTCTTCTACCTGCTTCAAAACTAAATTTGACAGAAGTAGTTAGTGGAACTAAATCCAAAGGGGAAATTGGATTTTTACCATAGACTACTTGGAATGGAGAGTAGCTTGTGGCCTTGGAAGGTGCTTTGTTGTAAGCAAACTCAGCATGGGGCAATAGAGTATCCCAGCCTGCTTTATTTTTCTGGATCAGTGCTCTCAATAGGACTCCAAGTGTTCTATCAGTAACCTCTGTCTGGCCATCAGCCTATGGGTGGCAAGTGGTGCTGTACTTGAGCTGGGTGCCCAGTTTCTTCCATAGAGTGACCCAAAAATGGTTCAAAAACTTGGTATCCCTGTGAGATACCATTGTTCTTGGCACTCCATGCAATCTAACAATTTCTTGGAAGAATAATTCAGCAACTTTGGTGGCATCAAAGGTGGTGTGGCAGGGTATGAAATGTGCCATCTTTGAGAATCTATCAACCACCACCATGATTGAATCCTTCCCTCTCTGAGTTCTTGGAAAACCTACAATGAAATCAAGGCTTACATCTTCCCAAGGGTTGCTGGGAACTGGCAATGGTGTGTATAAGCCTTGGAGTAGGCTGTGTGACTTTGCAAATTGACACACATTGCACCTCTTCAATAGATGCTCCACATCGTTCCTCATTTTTGGCCAACTGTAATGTCTCTCAACATCAATAATGTCTTCTCAACTCAAAATGTCCTGCTAAGCTTCCTCCATGGACTTCTGTGATCAACAGCTCTTTGAAACTGCTCTTAGGGACACACAATCTACTTCCTTTGAACAAATATCCCTGGTTTATGTGGTACAGACCCTGGGATTGCTGCAGACACTTCTGGTACACCTGCTTGAAATCTCCATCCTCCTGATACAAAGCTTTCAAATGCTCAAAACCAATAATTCTAGAATCAAGCATATGAAGCAACATGTACCTTCTACTCAATGCATCTGCTCCTTTGTTTAGCACTCCTGATTTATGGTGGATCATGAAATGAAACTGTTGCATATACTCTACCCAAGCAGCATGCCTGGTATTGAGCTTGTGCTGCCCTTGAATGAATTTCAAGGCCTCATGATCACTGTAAAGTATGAACTCTGCTCCAATAATGTAGTGCCTCCAATGTTGAAGAGCTCTAATGATGGCATAGAACTCTTTATCATAGGTGCTATATTTCTTCTTGGCATCATTTAAGTTTTCACTGAAATAGGAAACTGGCTTGCCCTCCTGGGTCAATACTGCTCCTATGCCAACTCTTGAAGCATCACATTCTACTTCAAAAACTTTGCTGAAGTTGGGTAGTGCTAGGACTGGTGCTGAAGTGAGCCTTTCTTTGACTTCTTCAAACGCTTTTTGGGTTGCTGTTGTCCAAATAAAGGACTTCCATTTCACCACTTCAACATTGGTACTAGAATGGTGCTGAAATTCTTGACAATTATCCTGTAAAATGAAGCCAGGCCATGGAAGCTCCTGACTTGATGAATAGAAGTGGGCACAGGCCACTCCCTGATTGCTTGAATCTTCTCATTGTCAACCTGAATTCCTGCTGCTGTGACAATGTACCCTAAGTAGTTCACTTGGGATGTAAAGAAGTGACACTTCTTGAGATTCTCAA
The DNA here is from genome assembly GCA_029582165.1 of Portulaca oleracea. Taxonomy (NCBI): domain Eukaryota; kingdom Viridiplantae; phylum Streptophyta; class Magnoliopsida; order Caryophyllales; family Portulacaceae; genus Portulaca; species Portulaca oleracea. The sequence continues at coordinate 21,343,887 of CM055875.1, forward strand.
ATAACTCCTCCCTGCTTAAAATGGTCTTAAATGCTGTTTTCCACTCATCAACCTGAATTCCCAAGAATGTAGATGGGGCATTAGTCAGACCAAAAGGCATGACCAACCATTTAAACAAACCTCCCTTGGTCTTAAATGCTGTTTTCCACTCATCTCCCTCATAGATCCTTATCTGGTAGTATCCACTCCTCAAATCAATCTTAGAAAAGACTGCTGACCCATGTAACTCATCCAACATATCTTCAAGCCTAGGTATAGGGTACCTATACTTGATTGTGATCTTGTTAATAGCCCTACAATCAATACACATTCTTTGGCTTTCATCTTTCTTAGGCACTAACAAGGATGGGACTGCACATGGACTTAAACTCTCCCTAATCATTCTCTTTTCCAACAACTCATCCACCTGCCTCTATATCTCATTGGTATCTGCTGGTGTCATCCTATAAGCTAGCTTATTAGGTAACACTGATCCAGGCACTAAATCAATTTTGTGCTGGATATCCCTTTTAGGTGGCAAACCAGGTGGCATTTCATAAGGAAATACATGCTGAAACTGTTGAAGTAAAGGTAGGAATAAAGGGTGGTCATTTTATGGTGCTGAAGGTTCTTCAAGGTCTAAAAGGATCAAGTCTTTTTGTGTGCTAAACTCATGATGATCAGATAAAAGCAACACATCAAGACTAGGTTCAAGACACAGGGTGTTGGCTTTTTTGGTTAACTGTGAGGGTTTCATGGGGGTTAGGACAATCTTTCTGTGGTTTAGGGTCAGGGTATAGGTATTAGCTCTTCCACATTGATTTACTGATTTATCATACAACCAAGGTCGACCCAAAAGCAAATGACATGCATCCATAGGTAAGACATCACACCAGACCTCATCTTTGTATGATTGACCAATTGAAAAAGCAACAAGGCATCTAGCAGAAACTTTGATACCTTTGCCTGAACTGAGCCACTGGATGGTATATGGAGCTGGGTGGGGCTTGGTTGCCAGGCTTAGCTTCTTCACCATAGTGCTGGATGCTGCATTGGTACAGCTTCCACTGTCCACAATCACTGAGCATACTTTCCCTCCAATAGTGCATCTTGTATGAAAGATATTCTCCCTCTACTGTTCACAAGCATTTCTCCCTCATCTGGAGCTTCTTCAATAACCTCATCATCATAGATAGGATCTTGCTCATGCTCTTCATACTCCTGTTCTTCTCCTTGCACATGTTCAGGATCAATAAACAAAGCTGCTTGGTACTCAGCAAGAGTAACCATTCTCTTGTTTGGACATTTTGAGGCAATGTGCCCTAGTCTTTGACACCTGAAACATCTTCTCTCTGTATAGGACCTACTGATAGGGGCTGGGGTTCTTTGTGGGGAATTTTCTGGCTGATTTTGTGGGGGTCTTGAGGCTGGATTTCTAGTTTGAGGTGGGAGTGGGGGTGGATACGTCTTTTGTGGGGCATTATAAGGTTTGTAAAGGTTTGGCTTGGCTGGTACATAAGGTTTGGTTGGATATCTGCTACTGTTGTATTCCTTTGCTCTAGACTTCCTCTGTTGTTCCACTTTGTGAGCCAAAGAACTTAGCTCATCAAGGGAATCATAGACTTGCAGCTCTACAATATTCTTGATGCCTTCATTCAAGCCTGCAAGGTACCTGATACAGGTTTGCACTTCATTCTCCTGCATATTACACTTCCAAAACAAGTGTTAAAACTCCTTTGTGTACTCTTCTACTGATTTGGTCCCCTGCACAAAATACTGTAACTTGTTGTAGTTCTCCTTCATGTAATTGTCTGGAAGGAACTTCTCCTTCAACTTCTGCCTCATCTCAAGCCAAGTACTCACTCTAGCCTCTCCAATCTCCATTCTCCTTCTCTGCAGATTAGTCCACCAAGTTGAAGCATATGTTTTCAACTTTAAGGCTACGAACTTCACCTTGTTTTCTTTTGAGACCTCCGTCAAATCAAAGACTCTTTCTACTGTCTGTAATCAATCTAGGAAAACATCAGGGTCTAGTTCTCCTGCATACTCAGTATATCAATCTTGAAATCAAGCTTTTCAACCCTCCTATCTTCCCTCCTTATTTCTCTTTCACTCTCACTGTTTTCCTCAGGCTCACTAACTCTAGGTGATCTTATTATTCTTCTCCTTCTCCTGGGTGTAGGTCTAGGACCTCGACCTCCTCTCCCTGTCCTACTGAAGGGATTCTCACCTTTTCCCTCCTCCATCTCATCATCAGTCTCCTTATTCAACTAATGTCTATGCAATCTCATATAATAATTCAACTGCTCACTCAAAAGTTTCATTTTCTGTTCTACTTCTTCCTTCTCTTTCAGAGTTTGTTCTAAGACTTCCTGTGGTGTTTTACTAGTTCCGGCCATTTTACTAAAACAAGCAAACACACTCCAAGAAAGAACACAATGCTATGATACCAAGATGATGTATGCTGACTCACTAAGATCAAAGTGTTGAGCTAGAACAAACCATACAGTCACACATACACACAGCTGGATGCTTGAACTTACAACAATTGATAGAAAGCAACAAGCTGGAATAGAAGACAACCCAACAACAGAATAAAAGGGATAGGCTTGCTTACAGTTGATACAGACACACCACAACTGCAATCAAGGGCAAGGACTCTCACATACATGCCTCTACAGATACACCAAAGCATGGATGATCAAGCTCAGTTTTCACTTGCTGGATTTGCCAATTTCCAGTGACAAGAACTGAATGAACCAAGATTGAGAGTTATAGGACACTCACAAACTTTCAGAGATACTAAGACACTCGAGAATACTATTGAATGAACACTGAGATATCCTTCATTGATAGAAAACTTCAGAATATAAAGAAAACTAATCAGTTTGATTAGCAGCTGCTTAAGCATAAGCATTCTACTTAATCTCCCTGGATTATCCTAAGCTACAAACCTGAAACTAATACATATAATTACATCCTAATGATCTCGAGTACAAAAAGTAAGAAAATAAAAGGAAATTGCTGAGCTAAGCTCTGATTGGACCAAATGCCCAAAGGGTGGCAAATTGAACCAATGAGAGGCTTTCCTTTTCTAAGGGGTAAAACTAAACTTACTGAGATAATTCTCGCGCCAACACTAACCTGGAGATAATCTCAACAGGTTAAAGTCATGCTGGAAAGACCAAAATAACCTCTGTGATAAAAAATCAGAACATATAGGCCTAAAGCTGGGGTTTTGGAAAAACTGATAAAAACAACCCTGCTGGGAATGGTTGTTCTGTCTTCTGAATCTTACTCGTGCCATGCTTGATCATGCTGGGACTTGGCTTGAACTTGAAAAGGACATGGCAAGGAACAAAAAACTCCTAGGAAATATTGGCTGAAACTTCCTCAATCAAGATATACAACATTGAGAAAGTCAGTTGCTAAGACTGTTGCTGCTAGGAACTGGAATTGGTCTGGATGACCAATGCTGATGGGCTGAGTGGCTGCAAATGGCAGGGCTTGCTTTACAATGGTGTAACAAGCCTGGATGGATGCTGTTGGTGGTGTGGTGGCTGCTAGTGATTCTACGAACCTCCTGCTGGAACTTTGGACTGCTGAGAAGTCTGCTGAGTGGCTTGCTGTATGTGCTAGGCTTTGAAAACCTGCTGTTTCTGCTGGAAGGGCTGGTCTAGCTGCTGAGTTGTGTGAAACAACAAATTCTCCTCCTCCTTGTGTTGTTGCTGCTGTAATTACTGGTGAAGATCCCTTAGAAGCCTCCTTTGCTGATGGAGTTGCTGTTGTTGACTGTTCTGTGTGATGGTCTCCATCATCTTGTAAGTAGTCAGAGGTTGACCTGAAATAAATAAACATTGGGAGCTTGCATGTCGCATCATTAGAGAGTCGAAATCACATAACAAGAGTCTGCCTGATTGCATTTTTATTTAAACTACACATTTCTTTATTACTTGGCATTTCTCCTGCACCGTATAAAAAAGAAATCTTCAAAAAAAGCAACAAAAGGGAGGCCTTACCGCAATGCCTAGTAGCTCCCACCTAATCCACCGCTACCGAATAAGCTCCTGACAGTTGCATCAGCGAAAGAGTCCGGCTGTGATTAGTCTTGAATACTGGAACGACCGGACAAGAATTGTCTAAAAGGCATGCTATGAAAGCCAGAGTCCGGATAGTCCTGGATGAAGCCAGGGGGCCTACTGTAAGGGATGACGGATTGAGCATGATACTAAGGCGCCCATGGACTAGGCACTCTCTCCATTGAACCTTGGAATCCACTAGATTCCAAACAGCCCTCCACCATGAACCACGGGATATCAAGAGACCTTCGTCTCGAAGAGCTAGCATAGGGATCGTGTGGCACACTCATCAAATCTTTGTCCCTACGCCCAGATGGTCCTGCCCCAGGATCTCCACGAAAACCTCTGCTACCTGTTTCTTCTGCTAAAGAATGGCGAGGAGGCCTTCTTGATGAGCTCCCAAGCGTGGAAAGCTTACATGGGAGTGAGCTTCATTATCTTCATCAGCAGCAGCCGGCATAGGACCTCGATATTGGTCGTTCTCAAAGTTCTGAACAATGAACTCCCGGGCCGTAATGTCTTCCCTTAATGGAACACGGATATGGGCATATACTTGTTGCGCAAGAACAATGTCAATGAGAGTCAATGTTGTATGATAAAGGTTGGCCAAATAGCGACTTACCGGGTTTGCATCAAAGAATCGCAACACTTCATGATCGTTAAGCACGAGTGGGATGAATCCAAATAGCATATCTTCTCCCTCAGCCTGCTTAGGTTCCTCTACATGCTGATCCAGAAGAGGATCATAATATCCTCCTAGCTACAGAAAGACGACATTGTTAAAACGCTCGAAGACAGTAGTGTTAGCGCAAAAGCAGAAAAGGCTATACCTGAGCAAAAGCAAGGCGTCCTCTGTGGTGAAGAGCCGCCTCCTCCAAATTGTCCGTAGGAACGAAAAAATTAACCGCTGGCTTCCTGATCAATTGTCGGGTCATTTCTCCCTCATCCAAGGCTTGCCTATCAAAAATGAGCTCAGGAGGATCCATGGGTACTCTCGGAGGCCATTCTCCAGTATGCTGAAAGAAGAAGCGCTCCTCCAAGTAGAAAGTGAGGCCAGAAGGACCCTACAATAACAAGCGACGCTCACTCGCTTCCCTTGCAAAGCGAATGTCAAAGTGAAGGCCCTCGGAGCTATATCCATTCCATGGAAAACGGACGATGTCCTCCTGCGAAAGGTGTTGTCATGAACAGTTCAAGGAAAAAGAAAAGGAGAAGAGCAAGACATACCGGTCTGAGACTATCAATAATCCTCCTCAGGCCATTCAAGTCTCTGAAATGGAATTTTGGCCAATGATATCATGATGCTTCTGTCCATCATCGACCAGCTGGAATGTGCAATTCGCTATTGTTGGTTCCACCAACTACAGGAAGAAAATAGGCCAAAACCCACACCTGCACAGCAGGGAAGGTTCTTAGTGAAGAAGAAATTTGCACCTCACAAATTTCTAAAAGAAAAGATCTTGGAGCATACCTCCAAGACTCGCTAAAGGCTACTCCCCAGGTTGAGCTTCTTAGCCTCTCTTGCCCGCGTACGCCCCACCGTGTCACAACCGGTAGGTCGACAGGCAACTCGTTTTCCCCTGACCAAATGGGTGTAAGCAGCAGCTGTCCAATTGAATAACCTCACCTCGCCAAAATTCAGGAGGTGGTGGGCCCAGGAGAGGGTGATTGTATCTGCACGGTTTGCAAAGATTGTCGCATTGATAAAGTGCACTAAAACCATGAACTGACGTTGAGGAAGAGGAAGGCTCCCAAACCCTTCGCTTTTTATGACTGCCACCAGGTGCCTGTATCGCAGGCCGCCAATTCGTCCCGCTAGCGCAATAATAGGCTGCAGAAGCACATGAACGCGAGGGTCGACATCCGGCCGAAACTCCAACAGCTGGCCACCCCAGCTAAGACCCGTGATCATCACGTAGTCAAAAGGAGTGAGCATCATCTCGCCAACGGGAAGCTGAAACGAGTTGGTAGTATCCCAGAAACGCTCCACGATAGCCCGACCATAGGTTCTTTTGCTGCGAATCCTCCATGCCCTCAAGCAGTCTAGAAAGGGGTCGAAGCTCACATCCCTGACGGTGCTCGAATAGAATGCACGTGCCTTCGCATGGAAAGACAAGGTTATTACACCTTGAATACTCACGCATGCCTTAAAGGAGTCTTCCTACAGTAGGGTTAACAGAAGAATCTAAGGTGCAAAGTACTTCAAGCAAAATTCGAAGTAACTAAGGTTGCTTTAAAATTCAACTTAAAGTATTACAGTAAATAGCATGCAAATCGACTGCAAAGATGAAACATACTATATGAAGTTAGAAGGTGCGTACCGAGTCATGAGAGCGAAAAAGCCATACGTGCTCATCTTGACGAAGACCAATTGAGCCGGAGTGAAATCCCTGTTAGGATATTCTCGATGAACTGTCCTCGCATAAGGACGCTCTTGAACCGTCGGTTGTGTAGCACGTCTGCGCCCCCTCCGAAAGAAATTCATTCTCTTGCAATAAAATTCAAAACACCCAAAAGATTTTCTAAAGAGAGAATATAAGAGGAGGAGATCGGGTATGAAGTATCGAGGAATGCCGAGTTTCTAGCCCCATTTATAGGCAAATTAAGTGAGCTCCTACAGCCACGTGTCAGCTCACCATTGGTCCCAGTTGAAGGTCGATCGGCCTACAAGACCAACTACAATAATTGCGTTGAATGGTCTCCTGCAAGGCCTGCAAAAGCTGCATTGTACGAGTTGAAAGATTCCTTCTTGATGTAGTAGCCGATCGGCCTTGATAAGAGGTTTTTTTTGGTTTCCTTGCCCATTCCCAATGGCGTGTGTCCTTCCCAAAGCCATGCATGACCGAACATCAAACGTGCCCCATAAGAAGAGTGTGTTCTTTTCAAGATCAAAGTGTCCATTCCCCAAAAGGGAACAAGTCCCAATGGTTGTGCCACCATAATCCGAGGTTAGCTTTTCCGGATCAAAAGTTTAAATTTATCATGATTGACAAAAAAATTACTTTGTATTTTACAGGAAAACAAGGGCCATCGACATCGGCGATCGATGAAGTCCCTCGGCATTAAATTGCAATCATCATCATCATTAACCGCTTCCAGCTCGCGTCTAGATTAGTCTGGCACCTGGCCTCGTGTCCAATCTGTCATTATCATCATCGTCATCATAAGAAAGGCCAAAAAGCAGGGTAGCCCATCAGTGTAAGTCCCCATCAACATCAGAGCCACCGACAGAGTTTCGGTGAAGTCTCAACAATCAGGGCCATCGGTAGAGTTTCGATGCAGTCCCAATCCCCGAGCCATCGGCAGCACGCCCGATGAAGTCTCGACCCCCAGGCCATCGACATCGCGATCGATGAAGTCCTTCGGCATTGAACATGCCAAACCAACATCAGCAATCGAGACTCGGAAAGACTGGAACTGACACTGGGAAAGACCAGAAAATCAACATCCCAAAGCTATCAGCATCATGTCCGATGAAGTCTCCCTAACAAGTAAGGCGTCATTCTCGCCTGAGATCACCTATCAGCGCAAGTTCGCCAACCGCGACACAGGACTTAGCTTCAAAGTGTCAGCCCACACTTTCTAGTAGGACGTCTCAAAACATCCGAGATCATATTGAGTAGGACGCCTCAAACGTCCAAGATCACTTCAAGTAGGGCATCATTCTTGCTCAAGATCACCCCGACAAAGGTGCACGCCGCCCACAACTGCGATGCAGGACCCTGCTTCCAAGCATCATCCCAGGCTTTGCACTCCACAAAGTCATATCTCCAGGCTTTGCATTCCAAAGTCGTATCTCGACCGGTGTCCATTAAATCAAGACTACTTTGGTTCTCTTCCTATCTTCGGACTCAATCAAAGTGGGGGCTCTCTGTAGACACCAGGATTTTGACACATAGATAATATAAAAATAAAAGCGGAAGAAATAAAAGAAGCTCGATAAATGTATGCAATTACATGTATTTTTCACCTAAAATCACATGCATGATCACATGTGATTCTTCCTAGCTACATGCACATTTTTTTCACAAAAATGAAGCCATGCAAGTCCTAAGAACAAACGCCGGAGGTCGCGAAATCGAATCCTCACAAAAGCACTCAAAAACACCTCACAAGAGTTAATAATATACACACTCTCCATCCTGTGTGAAGCTGCACTTCTCTAGGCAGCTTGACTTCTCACCCCACCGTCCATGCATGCATGGATGAGAACACACTCCTCCCTCCTGCCTGAAGGTCGGTCGGCCTTGGTGACTCCACCCACACGTGGTCAATTGGCCACGTGATGTCGTCCATAGCCACCCACCCCCCCTGGCTGTCTAGTGTTTTGTGCTAGTCCGGAATCTACGAGGTGAATGCATGCATGTGTATGTATCTCTGCTACCTCCTTCTCATATAAATACCACCCCTCTCTAAGCCAAACTCACTCAATATTCATTCACCAATCCCTCTCTACTCATTCTCTTATTCACTCTCTCTAATCTCTCTTACAAACTCTCTACTTCTTATTATATTCTTCATCTCTTATTCATATCCTATCCATCCTCTAATCTATCCTATTCATAATCTTCATACATATCCTATCCTATCCATCTGTAAACTCAACAAAAAACCGTAGCCTAAGCACATTCAAAACCTCAAAAAGAAGCTTCCTTACCCTCTCTATATCACCTTTTCCTACTATCTTTTCTATCATTCTTTCGATCTATTTTGGCACTTTGAGAGGAGGTTTCTAAGGGCATCAAAGAAGGATCTTCAAAGCATCAAGAGGCTAGGCAAGGCTTTCCCCAACAAAGTAGCAATGTAAACTTTAAATGCTCTTTCTTCCTTGTAAATAATTGTGTATTTGTACCTTTTTCATCTTGTATATTACATTCTTGTTGTATGATTCAATGAAATGATTCTATAAAGTATTCGTTCATTTCCCTTCTAAATTTTATCAAAAGTACAATTTTAAACTTTTAGTAGAGTCTTTCCTTTTGTCAGAGGCGAACTCTTAAAGTTTACTTTTCGAGTTCGTAGCCTTACCCCCGAATCCATTCTTGGGTTTCGGAGACGGAGTCTTTCTTTCTTTTCCTTTTGGTTTTTGTCTTGGCTTTTCCCTTAAAAAGTCATGTGGCGACTTCCATTTCGAACCAAAACACATCGAGGATTGCATAAAATATGGTTAACATGGTTTTACAATGTACCGATGCAACTTTAAAGTTTTCTTTTTATATTTCTAAATAATACTTGCATAAATCACTCTCTTCCGAGCCTAACATTTAAATGAGCAAATTGGGTTAAATTTAGAAGAGTTTGGAGCAAGTGGATGTTCACTCTTAAAGGTTTAATTCAATGACTCATAAAATGCAGAAGTAAATGGAAAGTGATTTTACAAAATATTATTCATGAAATGTAAGGTTGATTTCCTTAAAGAGTTTTCAAAGGTTCAAACCCTAGCACAAATCACTGAATCACACCCCAATCCAAATGTGGACATTCGGAAGCTCGAACGACCAGGAAAAATGTCCACAGTGACATTATCATATGTCTGTGTACCGTACTGTTTTGCGCCTTATGCATTATACGTTCCATTGTATCCGTACATTTACAAGTATACATTTTGTATCGTGGATAAGTGACTATGTGGCGATAAAATTAAGCAGGCAGATCATTGGGTTTGTGTGGTTATATTGGTCCCGTGTGTGGATGCGATTAAATATTATACGTTGTGTGGTGATACTGGTTGTCGTTTGTGGATGTATATGAAAATGATGCACCTAGTGTGTGCGTGGTTCATTCGGTATGGTCACGGTGACACATGACACGTAAATGTCCTTGTATTTTGAACACAACAACCCCGACCCATTAATGTGTTGCGACATCATAACATTGTCACTGGTCAATTATGTTGTTCGGTATTATGGCTATGTAACATGATAATTTTCGCCGTCATTTCACCACCTGTTTCCCCCGGTGCATTGACTAATTTATATAAGTTGTTTCTTGAGCACACAAGAACGAGAGAGAGTGCAAAATACTATGAGGTATGCATATGCATATACAAACACACACATACGCGCGCGATCTGATCATGGTCGTAGATTTAACAATGTGATCAACTCACACGATTACCAATTCAGTCCATTGCACATTACAATAACTATATGACATGATAGTATGATACAATATTCAAACATACAAGTACGGATGCGGAGGTGAAACAACCAACCCATTAATACGAAACATTGTGTCATAACTATACTAAATGTGAACACGATGGACAACATCGATTGCCAAAACGGATTCCAGTTCATGCAATAAATCTATGTGTTTGTAGAAATAATCCACATGGAGCATGGCGCGGTGGGAGAATTGATGATTTTAGCTTGAGTTGGAACCTTGTAACAACAACCGATCAAAACTTGAATAATAAAGGAAGGATATGACCTTGAGCTAGGTAATCCACAACTCTAGGTCTTACACCCCACCACGACTATCGTAGGTAATCCACTAGATAATCACTAAAGGAATGACTTGCTAACACCACCATTCACAAATGGATAAAGTAAGAACAAGATTTTGGGAGAGAAAAGGGAGAAAACCCTAACATTGCATTCAAATCATTCATAAACATAAGCTTCCTAGAAAAGAGTGCTAAACATGGTATTTATGCTAAAAACAATTAGGTTAAAAACTCAGCAAAATAACGAAACACCACGTGCGTCGCAGGCAAGGGTCGTGGGCGCGACGCAGACTATCGTGGGCGCGAACAGCTGCTGTCCGCCACCATCTGTCGCTGGCCGACTGGTGTCGCGGGCGCAACCAGGGACGTAGCAGGCGCGACGTCCATCTGTCACTAGCGTGTCATCACTGTCACGGGTGCGAGCCACAACTGCCCAGAAATCTGCCCTAGGCCAGCAGGCCGTCGCCGGCGTGACAAATTCATCGCGGGCGCAACGGTCTTCTGGTAAGCTTTTCCCTGCCGACTTCAAACGCGCATAACTTCTTCATCTGGACTTCATTTTAGGCCCGTAAGATATCGTTGGAAAGCTCTCGGTGTGTACTTTAAGCTACCAAAATTTTATACCCATCGAAGTTATACTGAAGGATTTATGACCCAAAGCGTAATGGCGCGTCCATTCCAACAACCCACGTTGACCCTTTTCCGCTTATTCTTTCCGAATGAATTTGAACCCTTTTAAAGGCCTGAAGTAGGTCCGGATGAGGACCCGTAGCTCCAATCCCATGGTTCGGGGTCCCATTTGAAGTGGATGCCACACTCGATGCCGTTCAAACCACGCCTCCAGGGTCCTGGGTCCACCTTGAAATGGACTCCACACCCGTCATTGGAGTTATTTTCATTGTGTTTCATAGAGGAGGTGCGGGTCGGTTTAGTGATTATGAATTTCGAGGCTCGAGCCCCTGCCCGGTACGCTCCATTCTCCCCTTCTTGAAAAAGAGTTGCCCTCAACTCTTGGGAGTTAAAAGAAAGGCACATTCCAACGCTTGGCCACCTATTGCTTGAACCCTCCAACAAACTGATCATGATCACGCTGTGAACTCCACCTTGCTTAAACAAATAGGAATTCTTGAATAGGCTTGGGGGTGAAGGGCAAAGGATCGAAGGAGGAAATTTTTTGTGGAGCCAGGGAATGTTCACCCTCACTAAGCTTGCTACTCGATAAAGACAAAGCTATGGATCGCTTGTCCTCACCAAGACCACACTCATCCCGTGTTTCGCTCAAAAGGAGGTTCCTAAACTCACTTCCCACCCAAGGTTTGTTTTTATGTGGGTTTAACGGTGGTTTCAAAGGCATAGGAAGGACACGGTGTAGGAAATGCCAAACGAGGATCATAAGAGCATCAGCATAGCTCTGGCATAGGGGAAGTAGCGGGGGTGTGATGGATAATGACTTAACCAACGACCAAATAGAAGCCTCGAACAACCAATGACAACCAAACAACGTGTACGACCCATTCAAAGAGTTCATATCAATACGACCCATGTGCAAACAATACTCATCGAGGGATGACACAAATAAAGAGCTCAAACACTTAGGTTGAACTAGAATCAAGGCATCATCAATCCCAATTTCGCCACTAAACGTCAAACGGACACCAAGATTTCTAGCATGCCACTTCAAGCATAGAGAATCATCAAGCTTCGACACCAAATAGTCATCATACAACTTATCATGCCAAGAGACAACATCAAACAACCAATGCCTCCCAAATATCATATGCGATTTAAACAAAGACTCCGAAGTACACCCATCATCGATTTTAATCAAAGAGTCTTGGGTTACCTTATCGTTCTCCTTCGGAAGATCATAATTGACTAAGCCATGAGAGGTGTTGGTGATAATTTTGTTGTTGCTTGGCTCCTCAAAACGTGATGTTGAGATGATCGTCGGAGCTTCTTCTTGGGTTCCTTCAATAAGAATGAGAGGAAGGGCGTGATTGATGTTCTCATCCTCCCCTTGGCATGAAGCTTCAACAACATCATCAATGGGCTCACAAGGACCAAAGGAAGCTCCCTTGTTGGGCTTTAGAACGACCTTTGCTTGCTTAACTTCTCCACGCCCATCAAGTGATGAAATGGACTCATGGTGGACTTCTCGCTTGTAACCGTTACGGAAGAATCGTCAATTCATCAATCTCTTAAGTTGTACCCAAGAAGTGACCTTTGCTCGACCCTCCTTAGCGCGATGTGCCTTGACATTATCAAACCAAATGGATGCAACCTCGACGAGTTTCGATCCAGCAACCTTGAAGGCATGTTCATCACTATACCCCTTAGTTTCAAAATTCCTCTCCAAGATTTTAGCCCATTCAAGATAGTCTTCCGGGCCGGTGAAGCCATTGAATTCCAGAAGCTTGGGTTCGATATCATAGAATTCATTCCGTGGGGGCTTCTCAACCGCTTCCCGTCGACGATGGCGTCGAAATGAGCCTCTATCATCGTCACTCGACTCGTAGGAGGGAGGAGGACGGATATGGCTTCTAATGGACCTCCTTCGTTCGTCACGGGGTTGATCTTGGAGGTTCAAAGTGATGTTGTTCACTTGAACCTTAAGCTTCTCAAGAGCTCGCTCGATGGTGGAGGATCGGTTCTCGTAGGCGGAGAGTCGGTCCTCATAGGAAGAGATTCGCTTCTCGATAGCTTGAACTCGAGGACTTCGGCGTCGTTTTGACTCCTTTCGATTGGACCTATTGTCACCATCTGTATCGAAGGAAGGTAAAGGACGGTATCTGTTTGGGATATTTTGTGGCGTTTGGGGGTTTTCTTGTAGTTGGTTTGTGTTTGGCTAAGGGTTCTTTGTGTTTTTCTCACTTAGGCATTTTATCGAACACCTTGCTGGCACAAATTTTTCAACTCTTCCTCAAAGCTCCAATATGCATCAAAATCAACAAACACAATAGCAAGAAAAGATTCTCCAACACACTTGGAGGCACAAGGGATGAGGAACACGTACCAATATTTGCATTCAATTCACCAAAATCTAACAATAGAGAAGTATACTAGCAAGAACAAAGAACAAAACTTAAGTTAATGCAAACCTTGAGCCCTGATACCAAATGGAGCATGGCACGGTGGGAAAATTGATGATTTTAGCTTGAGTTGGAACCTTGTAACAACAATCGATCAAAACTTGAATAATAAAGGAAGGATATGACCTTGAGCTAGGTAATCCACAACTCTAGGCCTCACACCCCACCATGACTATCATAGGTAATCCACTAGATAATCACTAAAGGAATGAATTGCTAATACCACCATTCACAAATGGATAAAGTAAGACCAAGATTTTGGGAAAGAAAAGGGAGAAAACCCTTATATTGCATTAGCAAATCATTCATAAACATAAGCTTCCTAGAAAAGAGTGCTAAACATGATATTTATACTAAAAAAATTAGGTTAAAAACTAAGAAAAATAACGAACAAAGACGTGCATCATCACAAGGGTCACAGCGCGACGCAAATCGTCAGCGCACGAGCAATACCGCCCACCACCATCCGCCGCTAGCCGATCGGGTCGCGAACGAACAAGCGACGCCGCGCGACGCCCATCTCGCTACGCACGAGCCACATCTGCCTAGAAATCTTCCCTTGGCCAGCAAGCCATCGCGGGCGTGACAAACCCGTCACGGGCGTGGCACTCTTCTGGTCAGTTTTTCCCTGCCGACTTCAAACGAGCATAACTTCTTCATCCGGACTTCGTTTTAGGCCCGTAAGATATCGATGAAAATCTCTCGGTGTGTACTTTAAGCTCCCAAATTTGAGACCCATCGAAGTTATACTGAAGGAGTTATGACCCAAAGCGTGAAGGCGCGTCCATTCGACAACCCACGTTGACCCTTTTCCGCTTATTCTTTCCGAATGACTCCGAACCCTTTTAAAGGCCCGAAGTAGGTCCCGATGAGGACCCATAGCTCCACTACCATTGTCCGGGGTCCCATTTGAAGTGGATGCCACACCCGATGTCGTTCAAACCACGCCTCCAGGGTTCCGGGTGCACCTTGAAATGGACTACACACCCGTCATTGGAGTTATTTTCATCGTGTTTCGTGGAGGGGGTGCGGGTCGGTTTAGCGATTTGGAATTTCGAGGCTCGGGCCCTAGCTCGATACGCTCCACCATATGTGGGCATGGTGTGCACAATCAGAGTTCTGGCATGGGGTGATCATACTTTATGCACACTATGGACTTAGTGTGCACTGCATGTGATGCATCATTTGTACGTCATTACATATTATTCCGTATACTTGAAAACCCATAAGGACATGTTCTTGTCCATGTATAAATGTTATAAAGTAAAAACCGTTGCGATGTATGTACGATCCATGTTGTTATGTTGCGTTGAATACACAATCATTTCTATGTACGGCTGCAGCGCCTGCGAATAATATAAATATATTTCCGCATGTCAACAATGGTCGTAGAAAATATTGGGTGTGGTCAAATATTATTGAACCATAGCACGGTTGTGGAATTGCGAATTTACTTCCTGTGTTAAATACATGATCGGGGCAAAACATAGAACATCAAACAAATCCACAACAAACATATATCAACGCGATATGGAAATATACATAACGTGGTCATGACACCTTCATAATGTATTGTAACACCGACATCAATAGGCATGGCCATACATCATCAATCAACGGTGCAGCCGTTTTTATTATTGTATGACTGTCTAAGATTAGCACAAAAAAAACATAATTTTAACCAAAACTGAACAAACATGGATTGACAAATCACAGGAAAAACAAAACAAAAAAAACATAAATCCAAAAATGACACGCATTCTTTGCATAGTACTTCGCACATTACTGGTAGCATACAGCGCAGTTCCTACTTTCGTGGTTGGTTACTTGTTCACAGAAATTACATCTCCTAGTTGACGTCTTTTGCTGCACTACAACCTCGACCCCACACTTCATCCACTTTGCACGCCCTTCGGGTTTCAACGCGGGGGGTGGTTTTAGTGTTGCCTTACCCCGGATTGGCACAACAAAGCATATTTCAACATCAACGGCTGCCCCTTGCCACTAGCCCTATCTCTCCCAGCCATCATCTTAGTCAACACATCAACGAGCTGCCCACTCATCATGGTCAATCGCCCAGGGTCGTTCTCGGCTGCATCCATGCACAAGTATACTTTGGCCTAAGTGTCGGCTTTTCGGGCACGTACCTCGTCGATGTTAGCCCTAGCTGCATCTAGCTCCTGGTCATTAGCGAAAAATGGCCTACTTTTGGCCATCTTTGTCCACCGGTTGTGGATGAATTGGTTTGGAATCTTCGTAGAAAATGCATGACAGATATCATGTAACGACACATGTGTGGACATTTTTCCTCGCCATTTGGGATACCGAACGTCCCCGTGGATTAGGGTGTGATTCGGTAATTTGTGCTGGGTTTAACCTTTGAAAAACTCTTTAAGGAATTAATCGTACATTTCATGAATAATACTTTGTAAAATCACTTTCCCTTTACTTATGCATTTCATGAGTCCTTGAATTAAACCTTTAAGAGTGAACATCCAATTGTTCCAAATTCTTCTAAATTTAACCCAATTTGCTCATTTAAATGTTAGGCTCGGAAGAAAGCGATTTAGGCAAATATTATTTAGAAATTTAAGAAGAATGCCCTAAAGTTGCATCGGCACATTGTAAAACCATTTCTTACAATAGTTTATACAACCCGATGTGTGTTTGGTTCGAAATGGGAGTCGCCACTCAACTTTTTAAAGAGAAAACCCAAGGAAAACGAAAGAGAAAATAAAGAAAGACTCTGCCTGCGAAACCCAAGAATGGATTCGGGGGTAAAGCTATGAAATCGAAAAGTAAAGACTTTAAGAGTCCGCCTCTCACAAAAGGAAAGACTCTACCAAAAGTTTAAAGATGTGCTCTTGATAAAGTTTGGAAGGGAAATAAATAAGAACGTTATAGATTACTTCATTGAACATGCAACTAATAAAAATGAAAGAAAATACATGTACACTTTATTTACATAAAAAGGAAACAATTAAAAGCTTACATTGTGACCTTTCTTTAGGGAAGCCTTGTATTGCCTTTGAATGCCTTGAATCACCTTCTTGAAGATACCAAACTAGTGCCAAAAGTGAATGGAAAAGATGGATGAAAAGGGGTGAAAATGGGGATACAACGCTCTTTTTGTGGGGCTTTTGGGTAATATAAGGTTTGAGTGAGTGAATGAAAATAGGGATACAAGGCTCTTTTTGTGAGAATGAGAGAATGAGAGGATGAATGAATGAGAGTGTAGGAGGAGGAGTGGGTGAATGATTGAGTGAGTGAGTTTAGCTTTAGAAAGGGGTATTTATAGGAAAATGAAGGCTTAGGAGATTCATGAACATACAATCACATACACTCCCCTTCAATCACATACAATTCGTGGTCAAATTGCACAGAACATTAGGCAGCAAGGGGGGTGTCTTGGAGTGGATGGTAGCTCGTGGTTGCATGAACCACGTGTGGATGAGCTAAAGGTCGACCGACCTCGGGAAAGGGGAGCTTTGACTCGAGCTTGGTTCTTGCAATCTTGGACGGTGAGGGTTTGAATGGAATGTATTCGAATTCAGCTGTTCACACCATGGACGGTGGGGGTTTATTTGCAAGCTTTGAACCTGTTTTTGTGAGGTTTTGAACTTAAGACCTCTTGGAGGCTTTTGCATGTGATCTTTACTTAACTTTTCCATGTCTTTCATGGCTCCATGATGCTTAATCCACTACGTAAAGAATGTGCTGCAATAGGCTAGGAATTTCACATGTAACGGTGCATGTGCTCTCATCCGAACTTATGCATGTAGAGTGCATGCGCGGAACTGTCTTGGCTTGGCTCTAACTTGGCTTTGGCTTCTCTAATTTCCTAATTTTCTAACTAAAAATACATAAAAAAGAAATAATATAAATTATATTAAAAGTATACAAAAACTATGCTAAAATTCGATGTTTGAACTAGCTCATCGATCGACTTTTCTTCCTTATTTCTGCTTCGTACTATATAGTTCTACTATATATTTATATGCCCAAATTCGGTGTCTACAACATGATACCTTGTTGATCGAAGAGTAGGCATTTGCACATCGCATCATGCTGATTGGGTCGTACACAACCTACCTGACCTTGTTGGATTTCAGCTCACGCATTTCATATGTAACACATTCATCTGCTTGCATGGGGCCCCGCTGCTTCATTTCATACAACGCAAGCTTTAGATTCTCCTGGAAAGCATACAAGTTTGTGTGCGTATATACTTGCCTAGCATAGTCCTCGATGATGAGCTTAGTTTTCAAAACATGGAGAGACATTAGAGTCTTATTCGTCATCTCCTTATCTCTTTGGCGTTGTGCATCCACTGCGTGTTCATACCTCAGTAGGAACTCAACAAAACTTAATGTTGGGCAGGTAATGATGAAAACATGGTGATCTGGCTCTCGGATATCGATGTTGTCCACAACATCCCCCCTCCCCCCCCCCCAAAATTGGTGATAACGGAAATACACCTCCACCCACTCTTCTCGGATATCCCATAATTATCCCAAATGAGGATTATTTTCCAAGTCATATTTGAGTATGCATTATCTCACTCCATTTCTCCTCAAACTGATCCCTATCCTCAGAAATCCACACGCAAAATTTGAGCTCCTCCTGGAACTCATCACAACTGTTTCATAACTGCCCCACCCTCTTGGGGATCTTTCGTATAATGTGCGACATGCAGTACCTGCATGGATATAGAGTGGTCATATAAATAGACATTGGGTACGGTGATGGGGGAAAGTATGAAAGCAACACAACATAACGGTCGTTGGACAAACATACATCATGACAAAATGTGTCCAAATCCATGTGTATATGTTGGACACTAGACAATTAGTGTGGCCAGCCCATCGACGCAAGAGAAATGGACATATGCGTATCGTAAATAAATTATGAAATGGTACATACGATATAGGATACATGCGTATCGGAACCCTACTGGCACGTAACTGTATTTTAACTAACGAATTTCGCGCATACAGCAGCTTTAATCGTGAGGTCTTAGTTAGTGGTCACAACCTTAGGATGGATCCCATGCATTGCCTCGAGGAACCTGTGAAACAACCACTCGAACAATTCGATTTACTCGTTCCCAATTAGTCCAACACCGAAGCATGCGATCTTTCGGTGATTGTTTAGCCCAGTGAATGGACATAACGCCATCTTCTGCTTGTTTGTTTGTTGCTTGGTGTCAAATGACAGCAAGTCTCCGTAACACATGTAATCCCTATGGGATGTCGAATCACACCAGAAAACATGAAGCAACTGTTGTTGTTCGTCAGACTCGTAAGCATAGTAAAACCTAAGGTCTTCCACCTTACGTTTCTAAAGTGCATCCACCAACATCTGAGTGTCATTGTCCTTCAACGTTGCTTTCAGGGTCCGTCTGTAGTTCTTTATGTCCTGCTGTATGCACCCGATGTTCTCATAGCCCCCAACACACTCTTTCAGCATGTGGAACACCTTCGATGCGCCGATATTAGCACGGTTGAACTAGTTCCCCAGGTCCTTTTGCACCATACTAATCCTCCTCGCTGTTTTGTTGAAATGAGTTTTGCTCGGTGTCATCAGCGGGTGATTGTGTGACAACGTGAGTGTATGCACTGTGAACAAATTCCCATCGTCTGATGTCCACACAGCCATCAGTGCCTCGCAATCCACTCGTGTCTCAGCTACCTACCGTCTGGTCGAGGGTGTTTTATGGCATATGTCATCGCCGCTATTGGCGATTGCCTTCCCTTTACTGCCGTCTAAGTTCAAATCGTTGGTGGTCACAATCTCGAACGCATCATCTTTTCTCTGCCAATGTCCCTTACGTGTTTAGTAGAAATACTTCCACTCTCTATCCCTTTTCGACTTCTCAATGGTGTGTGTTCCGCTACGTACACTAAACCCATCTGCAATTGCATACTTCTTGTAGAACAACTTGGCATCACCTAAAGTGTTGAACCGCATCCCCTCACGCGGTACAATCTTTTCATCGTCGCATCTAGGCTAGTGTATTGTCATACTAGACCCGTCACTGTCTGGTACAGGTGGCGCGCGCTACGTAGTTGTGTTGGCTACCCCTGGAACACTGCAATGAAAACCAAAAAGGTATGCGTGTTATCAACGTACCACGAATAATGAGCATGGCATATATACTTGGTGCAAACAAAAATACGTGCGTCCTTTGTGCTTATTCATCAATGTTCCCCACTGACCACATGACAACGAATTCCTTACAGTCAATGGGATACATCAAATAAAACATGGGCGTTGTGGTGAAAAATATAGTCCATCGATATGCATCATTGTGACCACATTTACTTTGAATGTGGATACACTGGCCACCACTGACTGCCAACTGCATCCCCACCCAACACACACCACACGATTGTGATCATGGCGGTACAACTAACACTGTTGTGAACTCACATGATTACAAATTAGATTGAACACACATGAGAACACCTATCTTGCATGCTACAGGATAGAACCACACAACTAAGGATGCGGAGGTGAAATAATCCATTAATACGAGTCATTGTGATAAGTTAATTTGATTGTTTCAAATGAAAATATAAAAATAAAATTAAAATAAAATAATGATAGCAAAATTGTAGTATAATTTTTTATTATTAATTTCTATTTGTTATTTGAATTGATAATTGTAGTATAAAATTAATCTGAATAACAAATCACATATACATTGAAATTTTTTCATACATTGCACATAATATACAACACTAATTTAGAAATAAATCTTTTATTTTTAGCTCTCATGACTTATATGTGAATAGCGTACATAACTATTTATTGTGATATTACTAAACGATGTGATATTCTCAATCCAATCGCTTGATCTTCTTATCAATTAATTAATCTCTAATAATAAAACGCATATTCATCCTACAAGGAAAAATTTATAATGGTTGTCATTTGTCAACCATAACAATCACCACAATAAAAATAAATTTTATCTATACATGTATCAATTTTGATCTTCACTATTCATTTTCTTTATTTAGTACAACATTATAAAATATATTTTCTTAATTAAATTTTTATTATGAAAATTTTTAAATATTAAATTATCTTAAGTCTAAGTTTTAGCATGGTAAAAAAATATATTTGAAAAAATATTTATTATTATTTTCAAACAAACTAAAATTAAAAGATATATTTTATAACTTTATATTAAATAAAAAAAACCCACAGTTAAGAAAAAAAACTTTACACATATACAAATAAAATTTACTAGTATTTTACAACCACTATAAGTGCATCTTACAATAATATAAATATAAAGTAAACAATTTATAATTTCTATAGGTATGCTTAGTTCTTGGATTGCACGTGCATATCGCATAGTTGCTGGAAAACAATAATGACGATTATTAAACTAGAGGATTCGTGAGAAAGAAATAAAAAAGTAATTAGATGTTTAAACTTTGAGGTTTAATTATAGTGAGCTTAGGAATTTGCCATCTTTGGCATCAAACACATCTTACTATTTTCGGGAGAATTCTTCTGTTAAAATTATTAATTAATTAATAATTCTTGCTAATATCGATTATGATGGTAGGTGGTCCCCTAAATTCCCTCAATTTAAAAGTAATTATTATAAAAGTTAAGGTAATTTTGGTAATATTTTATAGGATTGTGTTTTATTATAAGATTATTAATTTAAACACTATGATGGGATTTTATATGATTTGCCATGGTAATCGCATGCATGCCCGGTTGGAGAACAGCTTTTGTGAATGCAAGCACCATACAAGTTTGTAGTTTTCCCATCCTTGGGGACCCTACTTAGCTACCTTCAATTAATCCAATCTCAAGAAATACTGGTTTATTTTGCTGGTTTCCCAGTAGGGAGGCTCGCCCCAAACCATATATTTATTTATTTATTTATTTATTTATTTATTTATTTATTTATTTTGGGTTCACTAGTTGTTTCAATCATACCAACTTGGTATCTCAAAATGATGGTGTCATATTCGCAAGTTATGTAGGAATGAAAGGGGGCAGTTCGGACTTGAGATATATCACTAGTGAATTTGTTTCATAACATCTTGTTTTGTCTCCTCAAAAAAAGTATAAAATAACTAACATTTTGTTTTGTATCACAAATTAGGAGACAAACGCACAAACTAACTTAGATTATTTTACTAGTGATTTGTTTAACAACATCATGTTATATCATATTATTACTTTTTAATTGTTGTATGTTTATCACAATTCAAATTAGGAGACAAAAGCACAAACCAATTAACAGTTCAACTACTTCCTTTGTTTCATAATATATTTTTATTTTTTTTCCACAAGAAAACAAGTTATATTAACAAAACAAATGTAGCATACAAGAGATTGAGGGGAAGATCCCCGAAGTTCACATATTAAGCACTGTGTCTACAAGACTCTTGTACTTCTTCCTAGATTTTGCTACCATAAGGATTTTATTAATTACATTATTTTTTACCTTTATTGTAATCACCTGCGGAGTAGCGCCATGTTTTTTATGGACACTATTATTTCTTTCGGTCCAGATGTGGTAGACATACGCAGTGAAAAAAGCACAATTCAGCTGAGCAACTTTACTGGTCTTTCGGAGCTCGCCCAGGAGGTGTCTCCGTTCCTGAGTGGTGGATAGGTGATTAAGCCCCCAGCCTCTCATTTCTTGTCGCACCTTTTTCCCAAAATCGCAATCAAGGAAAAGGTGGTCGATAGTTTCTACCTCCAAATTGCATAAGGGGCAATTGGAGTCACCCCCTACTTTCCATCATACTGTCCTAGCTCGTACAGGAAGCATGTCGTGTAAGAGGACCCAACTGATGAAGGTATGTCGTGGGATTACTAGTGGGTTCCAAATGATCGAGGCCCATCCAATCTCATTCATGATTCCAAGGCTCCATATATACCCCTCTGTCACCTTGTATTCACCATTGACTTCAGTCCCCCTTCCTTTCCAATGCCACCTATTTTCGGGTTCACAGCCCCATTTGAAGCAGTCTTTTATATGGCAAAGGTGCTTGAAGTAAGTGCAGTCGCCATAAGGGGGTTGATAGTTCCACCAGGATGACCCTCGAATGTATTTTGCATGAATCCACTGGACCCATAAGTTATCCTCTTTCCTCTGAATCGCCCACACTAGGCGAGCAATGGTGGCTTTGTTTCATAATATTAGACACTATGATATATGTATAATCAAAAGTTTGAAAATTTTGACTATATATTTTATAACATATTATTATTGTATCATTATGAAAGTACTTTTATAAAAGTACAATATTGTAATTTTGGTACAATATTGTGTTTAAAATTATTGAAAAAATAGGAACAACAATGGATGGGTAAACCGGGTATAGCGAGAGAGTCGCATGTGCACTTACTCTCTTTAAAACTCTGCTAAGGAAACTATAGAGATGATCGAGACCAAAACTAGAGAGGCGTGTTTGGTTGAAAGAGAATGAATCAACAACATGACTCACTTGTCTCTTGTGTACGTATCTTGTATTGAAAATGGCACCCATGATATCCTATTTATAGTTATAGGCCTTGGAGAGGCATGTATAATAGGATAAGATCGATCAAGAGCTGGTTATGATAATCCTTTGGAATGGATAGAATTCAATCAAGGATAATACTTATCAAGTTGATAATTTGGATAAGAATGATAATCATCATTATTATCCATTAATCATATATGTAAAGAGTCAAGCAAAATCTTAAACCGGGAAAGACTTGAAATGAAGCATCATTTGGCACTGACACGGTCCATGCTCTCCTTCACACGATCAGTGTCAAGGCTTGACTTGCCAAACGATGCCTTGGCATGTGACCAACGTTGTTAGAATCGGGATCCTAGTTAGGATCGATGGACGAAGTTAGGATCGGAATCGTAGAATCGGATCGAAGATCGTAGGATTCTAATACAATAGGAAAATATCAAATAAAATTCTATGATGGTTAAAATTTTAACATTTTATTCACTAGTAATGAAGCAATACATTAAATTGTTTATCAGTTGATAACTTCAATACAAAATTTAAATCGTTATGACAAAATTTTAAAGATGATATTGTGCGCAAACATTATTAAATTCAGGTAGGATCGTGGATTGAATCATAGGATCGTAGAATCGTATTGCAATTCTAACATATAATATTCAGGCAAAACTAGGATCGTACGATCCTAACAACTTTAAGATCCTAGTAAGAGTTGGATCGATGAAGGATTTTTGGATCGTAAACTCGTAGAATCGTTGATCCGGATCGGGATTTTAATAACTATGTATGTGACACGATTCGTGTCAAACCAGACAAGACACTTGCCACCTTGTTTTCCTCAAAATTCACCATAAATTAGGTCGGTTGAACCTAGAAGGCCAACCAAACTTAAACTTAAGTCCAACATTAATTTGTGAGTGAATTTTGCCTCAAACTTACTTAATATTACACGTACACTTGAAATTATACAACAAAAATCTATGATCGAAAACTCTAAATAGTATACATTGAAAATCGTAAAAAAATAAAATTAATAATATTGTAAAAAATAGGGAGTAATAGTTGATAATGTTTTGAAATGATGTTTGTGATCACGTCAATAAATTTGGATGTTTTATTTGACATTCAGTCAATCAGATTTGAGTTGTTCTCTTTTTTATTTTTTTCATGAATTATCTAAGCAAATTTTGATCAATTTGGAAGCCATTATATATAGTTTAAGGTTTGTACTTTTTCGATTTATGATAATTAATTTATTGTCGATGAGCGTTGATCTAATTAATCATAGCAATTAGCATTTCAATTACCTATATAATTGAATATTATGTACATTATATATATGGCACATTAGGATGCAATATAATATTACATAAAAAAATTGTCATTTTCTTATTTTCTTTCTAGAGATACACAATATTTTTCCTTTTATGACCACCATAAAGTTCTCAAATAATAATTTCATTCGCCCTTTGCATAATGTTTTTCTTTAATAAAGGTGAAAAATGTTAATTCGACTACACATATCAAACATGTCTTTTTACGATTGTATTAATTGTGGAAGTAGAATAATAAGTACATAGTACAAATACTTAGAATAATATAAAAAGGGGAGTTGAATTAATTGAATCTTAAGTGTTTTTCATTTTTTCTCATGGATTAAGAATATATATGTGGATCATTTCCTTCAAAACAAAATAATAACGAAAATAAACAATGCCGAAATAAAGAAACAACGATTTATACATATGTGGAAATCACCTTGGGTGCAATATAAGGTGCAAACACTATAGCCTTCACGTACATCAGAAGAATTTCTACGAAACTCTTCATCATATCATGGGCGATTACAATAATCGGTTCCTCTCCCTAATATATTACTAAGATACCATTGTAATCGGTTCAGGGGGAAAAAAAGATGCCCCTGGAACCTAGCCTAGTCCAACTAGGATTGTCCTCTATTACAATCTCTAAGAATTGTGACCTAGTTACACGCTAGCACCTTTTTTCACTCTTGCACGATTCCATAAAATTGTTGCCAACTGCAGAATCCCCGATTGTGACTAATTCCTCTCTTGCAAGGCCGCCCATGGACTTTGACTAACTTGTCTACCATAGAACACTTGACTGTGACGAACTCTTGTTGCATAGGACACTTGAATGTGACTAACTCTACCTTTACACCCTGATACTTGAGGTGTGGCTAACTCTTAATGAAAGCAACCAAAGTGAAAAAGTGCTTAATTGGTAGGTTGACTTTGCTTTAGTGCAAAATGTTGGGGGAGTTTTTTGTATGGCTTGGAGTAGGGGTTGTTATATCTATAGGGAATTGGGTTCAATATCATATTCACTCAAATAATGTTTGGGTTACATTGTCTTAATATATTAATATAAAATTCTAATGTAGGATGAAAAGTGAACTAATTGAATTGATCATAAATCTAAACACCCACAATTCTAAACTAAATTGATAAACATTATTTAAATTATTGAGAGGTACCGCTCCACATTACTCGAAGATTCCACTAATTGTCAAAATGCTCTCTATACCCAAACCAAAACAAACAAAAAACACCAGTGTCTTTTTATATTCTAGATCGAGACTTGTTTAAAACCAAAACTAGTGTTGTATATCTCGTGCGATGCACGGAAATTTTTTTAGTATTTATATTTGATTTGTTTTTCGGTGTAATTGCATAACAATGATCAATTCAACTAATAATTACTATTATTATCTTTGCATTTTCTTCGTACAAATTGTCTTTAAAATTAATTTAGATATTGTTGAAATGAAAGATGCTAAAATCTATTACTTTTCAATATTGTCTTAATTACGTATAATATAGAACAATAGAAATCTTTTTATTAGTCAATTTGAATAAATGCAAGTAACTCTATAATTATATTCGAATATCAATAACATGCAAAAATCAAATATTTGATCTTAAACATAGGAATAATGATTAAGATAATAAAACTATTGTTGGAAACTTATTTTCATTAAATAATATACTATTGTTGGAAACTTATTTTCATTAAATAATATACTATTGTTGGAAACTTATTTTCATTAAATAATATAATTTCTTTATTAAAATAATTAAAAAATAAAATGTTGGAGAAATTATAAAACATTACTATTTAGTAGTAAATAACTAATACTCACAAATTTAGAAATAATTATTAATTCTAAACTTTAAGCATATATCAACAATCACAACATCAACAAAGTTGAATTGCCTTTTTTTTATATAACAAAGAGAGATTAGTTTACATTTTTTTATCGTAATGTTAACATTTTTTTTGTTTACAATTATTTAAGAAAACATAGAACAAAAATATAGGTTTCCTTTGGGAGTTTTACAATTTAATAACTCTTAAGATTTTACTATATTCTATTATTTTTGTATTGGGATTTGTTTATTATAATAGTAAATTTGCTAAAAGAAAGACTAACTAATGCATATATTTTCATAAAAAGCTTATGAATATTATTTTAATTGTGTATTAATAATAATAAATTAATATTTGTGTATTATTAATTTTACATATTGAACTTGGGAGAATACATTAAGATTTTAAGGTCTAATTTTTTTAGGGTTTTTGGACATCAATAATACTAACTTTGGGGGTATTGGATATTAATAATACAAACTATTTTTTTAGACGCTAGCAGTACGAACTATTGACCTATTTTCCTCTAACAATACACCGTCGAATTGTTATTGGTTTAACTCATCGTAAAGATGGTATGGCTCCATAATATGTGACATGGAAGGCATGTTAATGTCTACATCAACATTTTCTACCAAACCTCCGCCTTCCACGTCATACATCATGGAGCCACGTCATCTTTCCGATGAGTTAAAACTATAACAACTCGGTCGTGTACTGTTGGAGGAAAATAGGTCAATAGTTGGTACTACTAGTGTCCAAGAAAATAGTTTGTATTATTAGTGTCCCATACCCCCAAAGTTGGTATTATTGGCGTTCAATAATCCATTTTTTTATGAACTTACAATTTATGTGTTTCATGGTGATCATATATGTAATTTATGTACCATTGTTTCTAATAAGAAATAATATTTACTTGTTGTAAATGGTCATAATGACCT
Organism: Portulaca oleracea; assembly: GCA_029582165.1. Lineage (NCBI taxonomy): Eukaryota > Viridiplantae > Streptophyta > Magnoliopsida > Caryophyllales > Portulacaceae > Portulaca > Portulaca oleracea. Next base: position 21,371,100 of record CM055875.1, read on the forward strand.
CAAATTCTTAATCTTTTATCTTATAGATTGAGATAAATTTTTACTTTGTATTTTATGTTCAGTTTAATTTCATATGATGTCTAAATTAATTATATAATTAATTAATTATTAATTTACAATTTTATTATCGTATTGTTAATTACAATTTTATTTTCTTTTTACAATTGTTAAAGAAAATATAAAACAATAATGTACATTTTTATAGGAGTGTTACACTTTAATATCTCTTAAATTTTATTTAATTTATTTTGTATATTGAGATTGACATATTATAATGGATTTTTAGATGTTAATATATTGAACTTTTGGGGTATTGGACAACTATACACTAAACTTTGACTTTGGATAATAATGCACTATACTTTGGGGGGTGTTGAACAATAATACACCCAGAATGATTCCAGTAGTGGCCGACCCAGTGACAATCCTACTTACAGGTGGAGGAGATGAACTGACCCAAAAATATTTAAATTTATGATATTTCAGCTAATCCATATATAAGCAAAGAAAATCAACTTTGAAAAGAGAAAAAAAAACGTAAAATCACATTTGCTTAAACGTGTTTTCGCTGAGAAATTGTTGTTGTAGGTGTATAAAATCACCTTTGCTCGTGTAGCTTATGTGACATTTCATATGTTTAGATATTATTGAGCCAATTTATCTTCTCGACCTGCCATGTAAGATCGTCACCAAGTCAGCTGTAACGTGGTTTTTGTGATCCGGTTTTTATGTCGTTCTCTCTCAGGGAGCAAAGGGCCTAGGACTTAAGCAATTGAATCTAGGTAGGGTTTAAGATAACAAGATAACAAGAGGATTTTTTGAGGATAAACAACGTAAACGAAACACAAACACAACTAAGGTTCGGTCGATATGGGAAAAATGGGTGTCGGGAGATTTCGGAATGTAAACGGTAATAAGAACGAGGGTTTTGCAATTAAGAAGTAATAAAGTAGAAGAATCAAGTGACAATCCGGTTAGAATAAACCCACCGGATTTCCTCTTTCAAGGATAATCCGGATTAACTTCCTCAAAGCCCACCACAATCCCGGAGGGTTAAAGAAACGGGACTCTCTAGTTAACCTCCTTCTACTTTCGTGGGTGAGCATTAACTATCCCATTTCCTATCTTCCAACATAAGTGTTGGATGTATTCAAGAGCTTTCGATCCCGAATACATCCCACTTGAGGGAAAAATAGGAATGGGAAATTGACTCTACTACAAATTACTTCCTAGACTTGCTAACCCAAGCCAAATCAACCATTCACATCCTTAATTTCTCCCTAACCCAAAGGGTTCTAGCCTCTAATCATCTTAATTAACATTCCAACAACATAAACAACTCCATCATTCATGATAAAAAAACAGAGAATCTAGAAATCAAAAGCAATAATCTAAGAATAACAAACACAAAGCAATCCAATAACAAAAACAGAGATTGAAATGATAATAAGCAAATTAAAGAGAGTAGGGATCAAGAAATGCTCATTAGATGATGACAATGGAAGGATGATCAAGAGTAGATAAGAATCCAAGCTCCAAAATAGAAAGAAATCTTCAGATCTTCAATAGAACTTCAATGGAATCCAATACAATTGCAATAAACTACCATTAATCACTCACTAATTACTAAGGAATCTATCTAATCTCACTCTAAAGGTTTTTTCTAGCTAATAATGCCCCTAATTGAAACATAAAATGCTGGATAATTCAAAGATAATTGATAATATGACTTCTAATCGTCAAGGGGGGTATTTATACAAGCAAAAGAAGTTAATCAAAACGCAGCATTTCAAGCAACAGTCCGCGTGAATCGCAGGAGACCGCAGGTACGGTCCCCAGGACTGTAGGTGCGGTCCTGCAAAGCATCTTGGCGATTCTTCTCTTCTTCGCTCGACCGCAGGTGCGGTCCGCCGGAACAGCTTCGCGTGCGGCGTGACAACCACCGCGGTCTTGTCTCGGGACGCAGGTGCGGTCCTCTTCGAGCAGGCTAATCTGCTGGGTGTAGCGCCCGCTACATAGAGGGTGGCAGGGGCTACCATCTTGATGCGTGCAAAGGCGTGCAAAATGAGATAGGTAACGCCCTCTACCCTGAGCGTAGCGGGTGTTACCATTGCAAAATTCAGCAAAAATCTATCTTTGCGATGCTCGACATATCCGGCCTTGCTTCTCTCTTCGCCTTTGACTCGGCTTTGGCCCGGGGAATCTCGGGATTCCCAAAATTGTTACAAAATAAGCCCCTTTTTGCTACGTTTTGAGTAAAAACACCAAAACCTACAAAATAACCAAAAACGTAGCAAAAGACATGAAAATAAACACGAAACGAGTCAAAATAAACAACCCTGCTGGGATTGGTTGTTCTGCCTTCTGAATCTTACTCATGCCATGCTTGAACATGTTGGGACATGGCTTGGACTTGAAAAGGACATGGCAAGGAACAAAAAACTCCTAGGAAATATTGGCTTAAACTTCCTCAATCAAGAGATACAACATTGAGAAAGTCAGCTGCTAAGACTGTTGCTGCTGGGAACTGGAATTGGTCTGGATGACCAATGCTGATGGGCTGAGTGGCTGCAAATGCCAGGGCTTGCTTTACAATGGTGTAACAAGCCTGGATGGATGCTGTTGGTGGTGTGGTGGCTGCTAGTGATTCTACAAACCTCCTGCTGGAACTTTGGACTGCAGAGAAGTCTGCTGAGTGGCTTGCTTTATGTGCTAACCTGGAAGTAATCTCAACAGGTTAATATCATGCTGGAAAGACCAAAACAACCCTTGTGAACAGAAATCAAAACAAATAGCCCCAGAACTGGGATTCTGGAAAACTGATAAACAACCCTGCTGGGATTGGTTGTTCTGCCTTCTGAATCTTACTCATGCCATGCTTGAACATGTTGGGACTTGGCTTGGACTTGAAAAGGACATGGCAAGGAACAAAAAACTCCTAGGAAACATTGGCTGAAACTTCCTCAATCAAGAGATACAACATTGAGAAAGTCAGTTGCTTGGACTCTTGCTGTTGGGAACTGGAATTGGTCTGGAAGACCAATGCTTATGGGCTGAGTGGCTGCAAATGCCAGGGCTTGCTTTACAATGGTGTAACAAGCCTGGATGGATGTTGTTGGTGGTGTGGTGGCTGCTGGTGATGCTAATAACCTCCTGTTGGGACTTTGTACTACTGAGTGGCTTGTTGTATGTGATAGGCTTTGAAAGCCTGCTGTTTCTGCTGGAAGGGCTGGTCTAGCTGCTGAGTTGTGTGAAGCAGCAAGTGCAGCAAGTGCTCCTCCTCCCTGTGCTGTTGCTGTTGTAGTTGCTGGTGAAGATCCCTTGGAAGCCTCCTTTGCTGATGAAGCTGTTGCTGCTAATTGTTCTCCATGATGGTCTCCATCGTCCTCCCCAGGTTGAGAAAAGTTTGTCCTCAAACTTGGAAGGTCTTCATCTGTTGGATAATATGGTCGAAGATCTGCTACATTGAATGTTGCTGAGCCTCCATACTCTTCAGATAGATCCAGTCTGTAGGCATTATCTCCAATTCTTTCAAGCACTTCAAAGGGGCCATCTGCTCTTGGCAACAACTTACCTTTTCTTTTGCTAGGGAACCTGTCCTTCCTGAGGTGGATCCAAACTAAGTCTCCTGGCTGGAAGGTTACCTTCTTCCTGTGCTTGTTTGCTGAAGTAGACACCTGTTCAGTATATTTGGCAATTTTCTCCTTCACTTGCTGATGAAGCTCCTTGATTTGATCTGGTCTTTTACCTGCTTCAAAACTAAATTTGACAGAAGTAGTTAGCGGAACTAAATCCAAAGGGGAAATTGGATTTTTACCATAGACTACTTGAAATGGAGAGTAGCATGTGGCCTTGGCTGGGGTTTTGTTGTAAGCAAACTCAGCATGGGGCAATAGAGTATCCCATCCTGCTTTATTTTTGTGGAACAGTGCTCTTAATAGGACTCCAAGTGTTCTATTAGTAACCTCTGTCTGACCATCAGTTTGTGGGTGGCAAGTGGTGTTGTACTTAAGCTGGGTGCCCAGTTTCTTCCATAGAGTGACCCAAAAATGGCTCAAAAACTTGGTATCCTTGTCAGATACCATTGTTCTTGGTACTCCATGCAATCTAACAATTTCTTGGAAAAATAATTCAGCAGCTTTGGTGGCATCAAAGGTGGTGTGGCAGGGTATGAAATGTGTCATCTCTGAGAATCTATCAACCACCACCATGATTGAATCCTTCCCTCTCTGTGTTCTTGGCAAACCTACAATGAAATCAAGGCTTACATCTTCCCAAGGGTTGCTGGGGACTGGCAATGGTGTGTACAAGCCTTGGGGTAGGCTGTGTGACTTTGCCAACTGACAGATATTGCACCTCTTCAATAGATGCTCCACATCCTTCCTCATCTTTGGCCAACTGTAATGTTCTCTCAACATCAACAATGTCTTCTCAACTCCAAAATGTCCTACTAAGCTTCCTCCATGGACTTCTGTGATCAACAACTCCTTGAAACTGCTCTTAGGGACACACAACCTGCTTCCTTTGAACAAATATCCCTGGTCTATGTGGTACAGACCCTGGGATTGCTGCTGACACTTATGGTACACCTGTTTGAAATCTCCATCCTCCTTATACAATGCTTTCAAATGCTCAAAACCAATAATTCTAGAATCAAGCATATGAAGCAACATGTACCTTCTACTCAATGCATCTGCTCCTTTGTTTAGCACTCCTGATTTATGGTGGATCATGAAGTGAAACTGCTGCATATACTCCACCCAAGCAGCATGCCTGGTGTTGAGCTTGTGCTGCCCTTGAATGAACTTCAAGGCCTCATGATCACTGTGAAGTATGAACTCTGCTCCAATAAGGTAATGCCTCCAGTGCTGAAGAGCTCTGATGATGGCATAGAACTCTTTGTCATAGGTACTGTATTTCTTCTAGGCATCATTTAGCTTCTCACTGAAATAGGCAACTGGCTTGCCCTCCTGAGTCAATACTGCTCCAATGCCAACTCCTGAAGCATCACATTCTACTTCAAAAACTTTGCTGAAGCTGGGTAGTGCTAGAACTGGTGCTGAAGTGAGCCTTTCTTTGACTTCTTCAAAGGCTTTCTGGGCTGTTGCTGTCCAAGTAAAGGACTTTCCTTTCACCACTTCAGTCATTGGTGCTAGGATGGTGCTGAAATTCTTGACAAATCTCCTGTAAAATGAAGCCAGACCATGGAAGCTCCTGACTTGATGAATAGAAGTGGGCACATGCCACTCCCTGATTGCTTGAATCTTCTCATTATCAACCTGAATACCTGCTGCTGTAACAATGTACCACAAGAAGTTCACTTGGGATGTAAAGAAGTGACACTTCTTGAGATTCCCAAATAACTCCTCCCTGCTTAAAATGGTTAATACCTCCTACAAATGCTTGACATGCTCTTGCTCAGACCTGCTATAGACAAGAATATCATCAAAGTATACCACAACACTCTTGCCTATGAGTGGCTTAAGGACCTGATTCATGAGTCTCATGCATGTAGATGGGGCATTAGTCAGACCAAAAGCCATGACCAACCATTCAAACAATCCTCCCTTAGTCTTAAATGTTGTTTTCCACTCATCTCCCTCATAGATCCTTATCTGGTAGTATCCACTCCTTAAATCAATCTTAGAAAAGACTGCTGACCCATGTTACTCATCCAACATGTCCTCAAGTCTAGGTATAGGGTACCTATACTTGATTGTGATCTTGTTAATAGCCCTACAATCAATACACATTCTTTGGCTTCCATCTTTCTTAGGCACTAACAAGGTTGGGACTGCACATGGACTTAAACTCTCCCTAATCATTCCCTTCTCCAATAACTCATCCACCTGCCTCTGTATCTCATTGGTATTTGCTGGTGTCATCCTATAAGCTGGCTTATTAGGTAACACTGCTCCAGGCACTAAATCAATTTTGTGCTGGATATCCCTTTTTGGTGGCAAACTAGATGGCATTTCATCAGGAAATACATGCTGAAACTGTTGAAGTAGGGGTAGGAATAAAGGGTGGTTATTTTGTGGTGCTGAGGGTTCTTCAAGGTCTAAAAGGATCAAGTCCTTCTGTGTGCTAAACTCATGATGATCAGATAAAAGCAACACATCAAGACTAGGTTCAAGACACAAGGTTTTGGCTTTTTTGGTTAACTGTGAGGGTTTCATGGGGGTTAGGACAATCTTTTTGTGATTTAGGGTCAAGGTATAGGTATTAGCTCTTCCGCAGTGATTTACTGATCTATCATACAACCAAGGTCGACCGAAAAGCAAATGACAGGCATCCATAGGTAAGACATCACACCAGACCTCATCTTTGTATGATTGACCAATTGAAAAAGCAACAAGGCATCTAGCAGAAACTTTGATACCTTTGCCTGAACTGAGCCACTGGATGGTATATGGTGCTGGGTGGGGCTTGGTTGCCAGGATTAGCTTCTTCACCATAGTGTTGGATGCTGCATTGGTACAGCTTCCACCGTCCACAATCACTGAGCATACTTTCCCTCCAATAGTGCATCTTGTATGAAAGATATTCTCCCTTTGCTCTTCTGCTTCCTCTACTGCTGAGCTGCTTAGAACTCTTCTGATCACAAGCATTTCTCCCTCATCTGGACCTTCATAGATAGGGTCATGTTCATGCTCTACATACTCCTGTTCTTCTTCCTGCACATTTTCAGGATCAATAAACAAAGCTGCTTGGTACTCAGCAAGAGTAACCATTCTCTTGTTTGGCCATTCTGAGGCAATGTGCCCTAGTCCTTGACACCTAAAACATCTTCTCTCTGTATAGGACCTGCTGATAGGGGCTGGGGTTCTTTGTGGGGAATTTTGTGGCTGATTTTGTAGGGGTCTTGGGGCTGGATTTCTGATTTGAGGTGGAAGTGGGGGTGGATAGGTCTTTTGTGGGGCATTATAAGGTTTGTAAGGGTTTGGCTTGGCTAGTGCATAAGATTTGGCTGGATATCTGTTGCTGCTGTAGTCCTTTGATCTAGACTTCTTCTGTTGTTCCACTTTATGAGCCATAAAACTTAGCTCATGAAGGGAATCATAGACCTGCAGCTCTATAATGTTCTTGATGCCTTCATTCAAGCCTGCAAGATACCTGATATGGGTTTGCACTTCATTCTCTTGCATATTACACTTCCAAAGCAAGTGCTCAAACTCCTTTGTATACTCTTCTACTGACTTGTTTCCCTGCACAAAATGCTGCAACTTGTTGTAGTTCTCCTTCATGTAATTATCTGGAAGGAACTTCTCCTTCAACTTCTGCCTCATCTCAAGCCAGGTACTCACTCTAGCCTCTCCAATCTCCATTCTCCTCCTCTGCAGATTAGTCCACCAAGTAGAAGCATATTTTTTTAACTTTAAGGCTACTAACTTCACGTTGTTTTCTTCTAAGACCTCCTTCAAATCAAAGACTCTTTCTACTGCCTGTAACCAATCTAGGAAAACATAATGGTCTAGTTCTCCTGCATACTCAGGTATATCAATCTTGAAATCAAGTTTCTCAACCCTCATATCTCCCCTCCTTACTTCTCTTTCACTCTCACTGTTTTCCTCAGGCTCACTAACTCTAGGTGATCTTATTATCCTTCTCCTACTCCTGGGTGTAGGTCTAGGACCTTGACCTCCTCTCCCTGTCCTACTGAATGGATTCTCACTTTCTCCTTCCTCCATTTCATCATCACTCTCCTTATTCAACTGATGCCTATGCAATCTCATATAGTAATTCAACTGCTCACTCAAAAATTTCATTTTCTGTTCTACTTCTTCCTTCTCTTTCAGGGTTTGTTCTAAGACTTCATGTGGTGTTTTACTAGTTCCGACCATTTTACTAAATCAAGCAAACACACTCCAAGATAGAACACAATGCTCTGATACCAAGATGATGTATGCCAACTCACTAAGATCAGAGTGTTGAGCTAGAATACACCATTCAGTCACACAAACACATAGTTGGATGCTTGAACTTTGCAATAACTGATAGAAAGCAAGAAGCTGGAATAGAAGACAACCCAACAACAGAAATAAAGGGATAGACTTGCTTACAGTTGATACAGATACACCACAACTGCAATCAAGGGCAAGGGACTCTCACATACATGCCTCTACAGACACACCAAAGCATGGATGATCAAGCTCAGTTTACACTTGCTGGATTTGCCAATTTCGATGTGAGGCCATTGAACCAAGATTGAGAGTTATAGGACACTCACAAACTTTCAAAGGTACTAAGACACTCGAGAATACTATTGAATGAACACTGAGATGCCTTTCATTGTTAGAGAACTTCTGAATATAAAGGGAACTAACAGTTTGATTAACAGGTGCTTAAGCATAACCATTCTGTCTAATCTCCCTGATCTAATTCTAACTTACAAAGCTTAAAACAAATACATATGATTACATCCTAAGCTACCTAATATGATCCGGATTACATTTGCTTGGAAAGTAAAAGAGAAAAGCTAACTAAAATCTGATTGGACCAATTTGCCAAAGAGTGGCAAACTGAGCCAATAGGAAGCTTTCCTCTCCTAAGGGGTAAAACTAAGTTACTGAGGTAATTCCCGCGCCAATGCTAACCTGGAAGTAATCTCAACAGGTTAATATCATGCTGGAAAGACCAAAACAACCCCTGTGAACAGAAATCGAAACAAATAGCCCCAGAACTGGGGTTCTGGAAAACTGATAAACAACCCTGCTGTAACAACCCGCCCTAAAACTGTATTAATTAATGTACTAATTGTCGTAATTAGCTAAATTACATTCTAATTTTTTTTCGATTTTATTTAATTTATTTATGTAGCGGTGACAAGTCACGAGCAGGAGATGGCAAAAGGTGTCGAGTTATCGATTTAAAAATCTTTGAGTTACTTAATTCACCCGTTAAGTTAAACTATTTCGGGTTTTATCGATTACGTTATTTCTTTAACCAAAAAGGGGTTTAATTATTTTACTCCTTAACATTTGTATTTTATTATCCAAACCTTAATTTATTTAGGTTGTACTCTTTTTATTTATTTACAAGTAATATTTATATTTTACCTATTTAATTTCTCTTTAATTTAAAATTCCAATTTATTGTATCGATTTGTTATCGATTAATTTTACTTAATACAAACTAATTATTTCAATCTAGTGTACTTAAAATTATTTTATTTTAACTTGATGTTTCTAATGTCATTAAGCCTCTAATTGTTGTCCTAATTTCATTAGTAGAATATATATTAGTACTAAAAGGGGGAAGGGGTTCATTTTTACACCTTCTAATTTCAAACACCCCCACACTCCTCACCCTCTTCCCCCTCTTCCTCTCTGCCGAGCCAAACCCCCCTCCCCTGCTGCGTTTTCCGGCCACCGACGCCGGTCCACCGCCGTCCAAGGGTGGTCGCCGGCCACTTCTTCCCCTCTCTTGTGTTTTCATCAATCTTCTTCCTCAAAGGTAATCTCTCAAACCCCCAATTCAAATCCAATTAAACCCTAATCTGAAATTCATGTTCTTTTTATGTTATTCTTGCAAATTCTATCTCTTTTATACTCCTTTAGCATGAATTCAAAGTTGTGGTTGTAATTGCTAAGCTAGAGTTTGAGTTTGGGTTGAATGCATGTGAGTTTTGAGTTGTTCTTGAGGTGTTTTGGTAGGAATTATGTTGGATGATGACTTTCTCTTTGTGCATGTGAGTTTAGTGAAGAAATCGTGAGTTTAGGGGCTGATTATAAGTAATGATTATGTTAAGTAAGTGTTTTTATACTCTAGTGTTACAAATTCGAGAGTTTTCATGAAGAAGGTACTAGTTTAGATGTTGTTTCAAATAGCATGTTGTAATCTATGGTTGCATGAGAAGTTTATGGCTGCATTTGAGTAATTTGGGAGTGTTTAATTCTGGAAATATGATGAAAGTTAGCTAATTCGAGGTTTGGTGGTGAATTGGTATGATTTAGGAGCGTAAACAAACATTATTAGTGAGATTAAGGGCATTAAGGTTCCGTTTGAGAATCTGATTTTTACAGAAAGTTAAGAGTATGATTTTAGCCCAGATTTTTATTCCATATGATAGCCCAAGGTGTTAGCTAACTATAGGCTTTGGAATTTCAAGATTCTGACATGTATAGACCGAGTTATGGCCAAAACCGTGACGACACGTACGTTTTCTGAGTCAGTGACTTGAGAGCAGATTTTCGTCCTTTTAGACACCTTATTAGTTTCTGGGGTAAACATGAAAGTTTTAGGTCACATTACAAGCTTTCCGGAAAGGTATGGTTTGTAGACATCCGATATCGGGAGTGAGAGTTATAAGGTCGCGAAGAAGGGCTGTCCATAGACGTTCTGCCCAGAAAATTTAGTAATAAATTGAGATTTTGTGATTCAATGTCAATCTTTCAAGGGATTCTTTTTATTGGAGACTCTTCGTTCAATATTAGAACATCCAAGAAGTGTTTCCTAAGTTGAAAATGCTATCTTTTAAAGGTTAAGGTTATTTATCAAAGTTGTAATTATTTTGATCAAGATTGAAGGTTTAAGTCATATAGTGATAACCGACCTAAGGTTGGGTTGCGGAGTGCATCAGTAGCACAAGAACTCTTTGAGGTCTAATGATCGTAGGATTTAGTCCTTCACCAATTCTTAAATCCAATTCATCATTCAAACACTTCCAAAGCTTATCAATCTATCTCTATAAGTTTTTCTTCGTCGCTTAGCGACATACCAAATTAAACCCAAGGCACTCCGTAATCCTTATTCTAGCTTTTCGTTTCCTTAATTTCCATTCTCCATCAATATAATTACTCTAAGTCATTTCGCATTTTAAGCTACCATTCGTTCTTGTTCAAGCCTCTTTTTGAGTTCGTATCAAGAGATCAAACCGAAGGTTTTCAGTTTCCAATTTTCAGCTTCAGCTTCAGCTTCTGTCCGGGCTATTTTTCAGGCCCTTACCTTCATTTTTAGACCTCAGTCATGTTGACAAAGTTGTAGATCATGATTTTCCCTATTCCGAGAAGTACTCGTTTGCTTAATTCCGAGTTTTCTAGCCTGAGTTATGCTAAAAACTTTATTTCGTAAAAACCTGAAATTTTCTCTCTAAGTTATTTCATTCTTAGTTCTTATTTTTTAATTAACATTTGAAACTCACTAAGAACTTTATTCGGTTCTCCATTTTATACTTTTCTTATCTTATTTCCCAAGCCTTAAGCCATCCTAAGTAGGACGCACCGCCTAACATCGCACCGATTCAAGGTACGCAAATTGTCCAACTCTTATCATTCAAGCACGTTTCGATGCTTATTCATATCAATTTATGTCATGATTTATGTTATACGATATTATTTTCAAAGGTGGTCCCGCCTTATTAGTATCATACTAGCTAGTCGTGTAGTGCTAGCCTTTATTCATCTATAGGGTGCTCCTGATCAGAGTACCAGACATGGCCAGTGTCCGACTGCGTAGCAGTCACCCACCCAAACTCCAGATCAGTTTGGGGCGTGCGCATGTTAGGTGCTTGTACCAGATCCTAAGGGATACCACTCTATTTATATATATATATGCATACCATGTCTACTTTTATATGTTTACATCTATGCCAAATCCTTTTAATGCATGTTTAGCCCCGTCCCCGTTTTCAAAATGAATTTAAATGCCGGCACCGAAAACCGTTTTCGGACGGTTTGACGTGTTGGAGGTTTGTGTACTGAGTGTTTCCCCACTCACTTTTGCGTCGTTTTAAATGTTTTGTTTTAGGAGGTTCGAGCTCCCAAGGCGAGGGTAAATCCAGTCAGAAGTGATCCGATCCGAGCAAGGTAGACTCTAAGGTCTTTCGCGAATAGGCCAGGGCTTTCAAGAGATTGAAGAAGTTGTGGAACCTTTCTGATGTTATGTTTGTGTACCTTTTTCAAGTGTTGTATAAGCTGTATTAACAGTTGGCTTTTGTTGGAGTTAAGCTTGTTTTTCCTTGTGGTCTTGGAAGTTTTTTGGTGGTTGTGTTGCCTTGTCCCGAGTGGGGACGCGTATCTCAACTTAAGTGTACCGCTGCGCTAATCACAGGTTTGGGATCATAATTAGTGGTTTAATCTTGTGGTTAAAAGTTGAGGTGTTACAGTTTTGGTATCAGAGCGGTGTTATAAGTGGAATTTGGGGTTGTAGAATTCCCTAAGATAGTGAGTATTATGCTTTAGACTTGAGAAGGAAAGTTAAGTATGTGTGAAATGTGTATCTCTTATGGTCAGTTTGGGAAAAATTTGTGATTATGTGTGATTTATTGAAGAGCATGAAGCTCTAGGTGTTGTATAGGGTAGGAATTGTTTTCCTTGCAGGTATACAAGGTTATGTAAATTTAGGGATAGCTCTATTTACAGGGGAAATGCTGCCGAAATTTCCCCAGGATTTTAGAGAACTCTAGTCAAATCTTAAGGAGAATTTAAGTGAAGTTGAGTTGAGTCAAATGGTTTATGCAAGTAAAACTTGATTAGTATATTGGGGAATAATGAAGCATGTTAAGGTATTTTCTTTAAAGGTTTGTAATTGTTAATGTAAAGGTTATAATACAAGTCCCAAGTGGGATTGGTGTAGAGTGAAATAAGCATTTGAGCTTAGTATGGGGAGAAATTTGTAAGGACATCCAAAATGACGCGATTTAAGGGTACAAGAAATTGTTAAAAAGGAATTGAACAAGGGCCTCTTTGATGGCTCATAAGGGGTTAACTTGGTTGAGACTCGAACCTTGCCATGTTTTTTTTGTTTCTTCTATTTACGTCATCAAGTTTTCTTTAATTTGTTAAGACTTTTAAGACCTTGCGTTTGCACTTTATGTATGATGTAGATGGACGCCAACGGCAACCCTCTCCCAAATCCTTTCGCGATGTTCATGGAACCTTCTACGAACGTTCAAGCTCATCTCAAAGTCTTGCAAGATGCTTTCGAAGTTCATTGCGCTGCAAATCCAAAGTCGGAATACCATGACGATGATTGTCGAGCCTGATGTTTACTCGCCACTCTTCCCCACGAGAGCCCGTGGGATGATATTAGAGACAGGTATTGCCAGCTGCTCCTTCGAGGAGAACCAGAACGTTATGCGTGGTGCCTTAATTACGTTGGAGCTTCGAACCAAATAGCTATGGAGGCAGTTATCACACAAACTGCGCAATCACTAGGCCTCCATGTCAGCAAGCTAGGACCCTACCTATACGAGATGCTAGCATTGCCCACTCCTCCTAATGCAGGAGTGACTCCACCGCATGTGTTTTCTCCACCGGCGGATGAAGTACGGTTACACTTTACACCTCTCATCACGGGACGCCCGATCGTTCCGAGATCGCCTACTCATGGGGAGACTACGCCCACAGCCCGAGAGGCCAGGGAGGAAGAAGATGACCCTAGCATGGATCGGGACCAAGAAGTGGAGTGCCCAGGGCCTAGGCACGCCAAGAACCGCGACGAGGGAACATCTACTCATGTAGTGCCGGTAGCGAAGCGCTTTGACTGGACCGACTTGGGGCCCAAGATCCGTCGCACCAAGCGCAAGAGTGTTCGTCCCTTGCGACTACGACACTTGAAGGAAGCTAGGGAGCAGGAAGGGTCCAACTCACAAGTTTGAAGAAATCTGAATATAACTAACTTTTGTGCAGGGATAGCTAGGAAGCTAACCTTAGATTAAGCTAGATGACTGCATACACATTGCGGGTGACTAAATATTTTGCCTTAGGCCACCTTTATAATTAGTCAAACTATGCTGATTTTCTGGTCTCCCTTTGATTATTTTGCGAAAGGGGAGCATTGGTTGTAACTCGAGAAAACCTTAGAACTTGTTTATTTGCTATCGCGCTGTTTTATGAATGAAGGGCGGAAAAGCCTGCCGTAGGACAATTAAAAAGGGGTTTTCATTCTTGCAACTGGTTGTGATTGGGTGCAGTAGTATTATATATGTTGGGTTTTCTTTTCTTTACTGCATAGGTCGATGTATCTCATGATATTATGGGATTGTGAGGATTTTAGTTGAGGTTTCTAATATTACATGTATGTATGTGGGTGTTATAACCTAACGAAGTAACAAGGATCCTGTAAGGAGACGCTTGATAAAAACTTAAAACTTCTATGGCTGAGTTATGAAAAGGGGGAACAGTGTTAAATTATGTGGAATAATAATATGCTTTGTTGTTATATTGTAGCATATCGCAAAGTTCGGGGAATTCACCACCACTAGGAGGGTCTGAGAATGAAGCTTCAAGAAGAAACCAACTTGAGATACAAGGGCCTCAAATTAACCCAGGATTAGTTACCCATCCTGAGTCATCTTTAGGATCTGCCCCTCTTAATCCACCACCATACCCTGACCCCTTTGGGATTCTAGTTCAAGAATTACTCAAGCGTATACCCATACCCTCTGTGGGTCAAGCAAGTCAGCCTAGGGAAGAGAATTACGCAGATAGGGTAGCCAGGAGGAACCCAACTTTTTACGCGGGAAGTTATGACCCCGTAGTGCTAGAGGAATGGATTCGGGAGATGGAGAAAATCTTTGAGGTAGTTGAGGTGCCCGAAGAAAAAGGGCTGACCATAGGGACCTATTACCTAAAAGGAGAAGCTGATATCTGGTAGAAGACCATTAAGGATGCATACCAGGGGACTGATAAGTCTTGGAACGATTTTCTAGGCGATTTGAGAGCCCAGTTCTACCCCATCTCCCTTAGACATCAGAAAGAAAAGGAGTTTCTAGAATGGAGTATGCTCAATAGGGATATCACGGTGATGCAGTACACGGCGAAGTTTAATGAGCTGGCCCGTTTTGCCCCGGACTATGTGGCCTCGGAGAGGTTGAAATTGACCCGGTATGAGGGAGGCCTAGCGCCATATATTCGTAGCCAGTTGTCGTCCCATCACTTTCTAACCATGCAAGAAATGTATGAAAGGGGCTACTGAGGTAGAAAGGGTAAGAAAGGAGTTGAGAGCCCTGAACCCGGGAAACCAAGGGAATATAAAGAGAAAATGGAATGATAGGGGAGTGACTAGTGTGCCTACCGTGGAGGGTAGCCAGGTCAAGCGACCAATGCCTCCGACTCCCAAGAATCAAGTCGCCCCAGCTGCTGTTAGGGAACCCTGCAAGAAGTGCGGCAGAACAAACCACACTACCGCCCAATGTCGGGTGGGTACCGGCAACTACTTGTGGTGCGGGGCGTCAGATCATAACACTCTGGAGTGTCCAAGGAGGTCACGAAGACAGGAACCGGGTACCACATGAACAGCACCGCCAGTGAGGACCACGCCACAGCAGGGCTGTGTGGGTCAAGCATATGCCATGGGCAGGAAAGAGGCAGCAAGATCTGGTATGGTCGTAACTGGAACTGTTAATATATGTGCACAACCTTTAATTGCATTGTTTGATTCTGGTGCAACACATTCTTTTATCGCAACAAAAGTTGTCTTGAAATTAAATTTGCAAAGTCTAGCTTGCGCGGTGAAATATTCCATCAGTTTACCTAATGGTCAGACCATGTTGTGCACCAATAGTTTTGTGGGTGTACCACTTATGTTGAATAAAGAAATATTTCCAGTTAATCTTATTCAGCTAGATCTAGAGGAATTCGATATTATCCTAGGAATGGATTGGCTGAGCTTCATTCAAGCGCAGATTAGATGCGGGGAAGGTATAGTTATCCTTAAGAATGCTACAGGTAGAGAAGTTCGTTTCATTGGGGACTTAGGAGTTAGACCGTGTCCCATCATAACTTATGTGAAGGCTCGAAAGCTGCTAAATCACGGGTGCGAGGGTTACCTGTGTTCGGTAAGCGAAAGTCTGAAGAGTCCACCCAAGATAGAAGAGATCCCCGTGGTGCACGACTTTCTGGATGTTTTTCCCGAAGAAGTTGCAGAGTTACCCCCGAGGAGGGAGATCGATTTTGAGTTTGAGCTAATTCCGGGAACTAGACCTATATCTAAGGCACCTTACAGAATGGCACCTGTAGAACTTAAGGAGTTAGGGGTACAATTGGATGATTTGTTGAGTAAAGGATTCATCAGACCTAGTACATCACCTTGGGGAGCTCCAGTGTTATTTGTGAGGAAAAATGATGGTAGCTTAAGGCTATGTATTGACTACCGGGAGTTGAACAAGGTTACCATCAAGAACAAGTACACTCTCCCGAGGATCGACGACCTATTCGATCAACTCCAAGGGGCTGGAGTGTTCTCCAAGATTGATCTAAGGTCAGGTTACCACCAGCTCAGAGTTAGGGCCGAGGACATTCCCAAGACTGCTTTCAGGACAAGATACGGGCATTATGAATTTACAGTGATGCCGTTTGGGCTTACAAATGTACCAGCAGTCTTTATGGATCTGATGAACCGAGTGTTCAAACCTTATCTGGATAAGTTTGTGGTAGTATTTATAGATGATATTCTAGTGTACTCAAGGAAGCAGGAAGAGCACGAGAGTCATCTAAGGATTGTCCTTCAAACCTTAAGGGAACGGCAATTGTATGCTAAATTTTCGAAGTGCGAGTTTTGGCTTAAGGAAGTGGCATTTCTAGGGCATATAGTTACTAGTGAAGGGATCAGGGTGGACCCTAGCAAAGTTTCTGCCGTTCAGGATTGGGCGAGACCCACTACGGTTAGCGAAGTTCGAAGTTTCTTAGGTATGGCAGGATATTATAGGAGATTCGTTCCGAATTTATCTAAGATAGCTCTTCCGCTGACTAATCTTCTCAAAAAGTCAACCCATTTTGAATGGACCGGTAAATGCGAGGAAGCGTTTCAGGCGCTCAAGGAAAGATTAACGACCGCACCGGTGTTATCCCTTCCCGAGGAAGGAAAGGAGTATGTGGTATATAGTGATGCATCCCATCAAGGGTTGGGATGTGTGCTGATGCAGGACAATAAGGTAATAGCCTATGCGTCACGGCAACTGAAGCCTTACGAAAAGAATTATCCAACGCATGCTCTAGAACTCGCAGCAGTGGTGTTTGCCCTGAAGATTTGGAGGCATTATCTTTATGGAGTTCCTACGACTGTCTTTACGGACCAAAAAAGTCTCAAATACATATTCACTCAAAGGGAGTTGAATTTAAGACAACGAAGGTGGTTAGAACTCATTAAGGATTATGATCTGAACATCCAACACCATCCTGGTAAAGCAAATACTGTGGCTGACGCTCTGAGTAGAAAGACTCAGCATGGGAGGTTGACCTGCCTCGAAATCCACCCGAAATTACGGCAAGAGTTGAGTAAAGAGAGTGTTGAGCTAGTTAAGCAAGGGGAGGTGATTAAGAGATTGGCTGCATTGTCCCTACAACCGTCCATTGTTGAGGAAATTAAGACAGAACAGTTAAACGATCCCGAGCTTAAGAGGATCATGGATAATCTAGTAGTGAAGGGGATGCCGAGATTTTTGATTCAAGAGGACGGAACTTTGAGGTTTCAGAATAGGTTATGTGTACCCAACAGGGGAGATTTAAGGCTTAAGTTGTTGGAAGAAGGCCACAATTCATCTTATTCCGTACATCCTGGAGGTACAAAAATTTATAGAGACTTAAGGGAAAACTTTTGGTGGCCGAATATGAAGAGGGACATAGCCAATATGTGGATAAATGTTTAACATGCCAAAGGGTCAAGGCAGAGCATCAACAACCATCAGGTGAACTTAGACCCTTGGAAGTTCCCACATGGAAATGGGATTCGATTTCTATGGATTTCATTATGGGACTGCCCCTCACTGTATCCAGAAGGAATGCCATATGGGTGATTGTAGATCGCCTTACAAAGTCGGCACATTTTATTCCTCTCCATGAAGGGTGGAAGGTAGATAAGTTGGCAGATATATACATTCAAGAGATTGTCCGGCTGCACGGAATCCCAAAAGATATAGTATTTGATCGAGACACAAGATTTCAATCGAGATTTTGGAGCGCGCTACGGAAGGCTTTCGGTACTAAACTCAACTTTAGTAGCTCCTACCATCCGGAGAGTGACGGTCAAACCGAAAGAGTGAACCAAATCGTAGAGGATATGCTACGTGCGTGCGTTTTAAATTTTCAAGGGAATTGGGATAGATATCTCCCGCTCATAGAGTTTTTGTATAACAATAGCTATCAGTCCACCATTAGAATGGCTCCCTTTGAAGCTCTTTATGGCCGAAGATGTCGTACCCCGTTGTTTTGGGGAGATTTAGACGAAGCATTAGTCATAGGTCCAGAGTTAATCCAGGACACCACGGATAAGATCAGAGTCATTCAGCAACACATCAAGACCGCTTAGAGCAAGCAAAAGAGCTATGCGGATAACAGGCGAAGACCACTCGAATTTCAAGTCGGAGACCAAGTTTTTCTTAAGGTTTCTCCAACCAAAGGAGTCCGGAGATTTAACATCAAAGGGAAATTAAGCCCTCGCCATGTCGGGCCATACCCCATTGTGGAAAAGATCAATCCAGTGGCATATCGGATAGAATTACCCTCTAGCTTAGGGAAAGCTCATGATGTTTTTCACGTTTCCCAACTCCGGAAATACGTGCGGGACCCGACGCATATTCTTGAGAAAGAACCCCCCTTATTAGCCGACGATCTAACTTTCGAGCAGCAGCCGATTCAGATTTTAGATCAAAGAACTAAACGACTACGTTCAAAGGAAGTTCCCTTAGTCAAGGTGCTTTAGGCAAATCAAGACACCTCAGAAGCTACATGGGAAACCGAGGAAAGCATGAAGAAACAATACCCTCATCTCTTTGAAGGTAAATCAACTGCAATCGCTACCAACAGCAAGTTTCGGGGACGAAACTTTCTTTTAGGGGGAGAGGGTGTAACAACCCGCCCTAAAAATGTATTAATTAATGTACTAATTGTCGTAAATAGCTAAATTACGTTCTAATTTTTTTTGGATTTTATTTAATTTATTTACGTAGCGGTGACAAGTCTCGAGCAGGAGATGGCAAAAGGTGTCGAGTTATCGATTTAAAAATCTTTGAGTTACTTAATTCACCCGTTAAGTTAAACTATTTCGGGTTTTATCGGTTACGTTATTTCTTTAACCAAAAAGGGGTTTAATTATTTTACTCCTTAACATTTGTATTTTATTATCCAAACCTTAATTTATTTAGGTTGTACTCTTTTTATTTATTAACAAGTAATATTTATATTTTACCTATTTAATTTCTCTTTAATTTAAAGTTCCAATTTATTGTACCGATTTCTTATCGATTAATTTTACTTAATACAAACTAATTATTTCAATCTAGTGTACTTACAATTATTTTATTTTAACTTGATGTTTCTAATGTCATTAAGCCTCTAATTGTTGTCCTAATTTAATTAGTAGAATATATATTAGTACTAAAAGGGAGAAGGGGTTCATTTTTACACCTTCTAATTTCAAACACCCCCACACTCCTCACCCTCTTCCCCCTCTTCCTCTCTGCCGAGCCAAACCCCCTCCTGCTCGTTTTCCACCACCGCGGTCCACCGCCGTCCAAGGGTGGCCGCCGGCCACTCCTTCCCCTCTCTTGTGTTTTCATCAATCTTCTTCCTCAAAGGTAATCTCTCAAACCCCGAATTCAAATCAAATTAAACCCTAATCTGAAATTCATGTTCTTTTTATGTTATTCTTGCAAATTCTATCTCTTTTATACTCCTTTAGCATGAATTCAAAGTTGTGGTTGTAATTGCTAAGTTAGGGTTTGAGTTTGGGTTGAATGCATGTGAGTTTTGAGTTGTTCTTGAGGTGTTTTGGTTGGAATTATGTTGGATGATGACTTTCTCTTTGTGCATGTGAGTTTAGTGAAGAAATGGTGAGTTTAGGGGCTGATTATAAGTATTGATTATGTTAAGTAAGTGTTTTTATACTCTAGTGTTACAAATTAGAGAGTTTTCATGAAGAAGGTACTAGTATAGATGTTGTTTCAAATAGCATGTTGTAATCTATGGTTGCATGAGAAGTTTATGGCTGCATTTGAGTAATTTGGGAGTGTTTAATTCTGGAAATATGATGAAAGTTAGCTAATTCGAGGTTTGGTGGTGAATTGGTATGATTTAGGAGCGTAAACAAACATTATTAGTGAGATTAAGGGCATTAAGGTTCCGTTTGAGAATCTGATTTTTACAGAAAGTTAAGAGTATGATTTTAGCCCAGATTTTTATTCCATATGATAGCCCAAGGTGTTAGCTAACTATAGGCTTTGGAATTTCAAGATTCTGACATGTATAGACCGAGTTATGGCCAAAACCGTGACGACACGTACGTTTTCTGAGTCAGTGACTTGAGAGCAGATTTTCGTCCTTTTAGACACCTTATTAGTTTCTGGGGTAAACATGAAAGTTTTAGGTCACATTACAAGCTTTCCGGAAAGGTATGGTTTGTAGACATCCGATATCGGGAGTGAGAGTTATAAGGTCGCGAAGAAGGGCTGTCCATAGACGTTCTGCCCAGAAAATTTAGTAATAAATTGAGATTTTGTGATTCAATGTCAATCTTTCAAGGGATTCTTTTTATTGGAGACTCTTCGTTCAATATTAGAACATCCAAGAAGTGTTTCCTAAGTTGAAAATGCTATCTTTTAAAGGTTAAGGTTATTTATCAAAGTTGTAATTATTTTGATCAAGATTGAAGGTTTAAGTCATATAGTGATAACCGACCTAAGGTTGGGTTGCGGAGTGCATCAGTAGCACAAGAACTCTTTGAGGTCTAATGATCGTAGGATTTAGTCCTTCACCAATTCTTAAATCCAATTCATCATTCAAACACTTCCAAAGCTTATCAATCTATCTCTATAAGTTTTTCTTCGTCGCTTAGCGACATACCAAATTAAACCCAAGGCACTCCGTAATCCTTATTCTAGCATTTCGTTTCCTTAATTTCCATTCTCCATCAATATAATTACTCTAAGTCATTTCGCATTTTAAGCTACCATTCGTTCTTGTTCAAGCCTCTTTTTGAGTTCGTATCAAGAGATCAAACCGAAGGTTTTCAGTTTCCAATTTTCAGCTTCAGCTTCAGCTTCTGTCCGGGCTATTTTTCAGGCCCTTACCTTCATTTTTAGACCTCGGTCATGTTGACAAAGTTGTAGATCATGATTTTCCCTATTCCGAGAAGTACTCGTTTGCTTAATTCCGAGTTTTCTAGCCTGAGTTATGCTAAAAACTTTATTTCTTAAAAACCTGAAATTTTCTCTCTAAGTTATTTCATTCTTAGTTCTTATTTTTTAATTAACATTTGAAACTCACTAAGAACTTTATTCGGTTCTCCATTTTATACTTTTCTTATCTTAGTTCCCAAGCCATCCCAAGACCGAGACGCACCGCCTAACATCGCACCGATTCAAGGTATGCAAATTGTCCAACTCTTATCATTCAAGCACGTTTCGATGCTTACATATCAATTTATGTCATGATTTATGTTATACGATATTATTTTCAAACGTGGTCCCGCCTTATTAGTATCATACTAGCTAGTCGTGTAGTGCTAGCCTTTATTCATCTATAGGGTGCTCCTGATCAGAGTACCAGACATGGCCAGTGTCCGACTGCGTAGCAGTCACCCACCCAAACTCCAGATCAGTTTGGGGCGTGCGCATGTTAGGTGCTTGTACCAGATCCTAAGGGATACCACTCTATTTATATATATATATGCATACCATGTCTACTTTTATATGTTTACATCTATGCCAAATCCTTTTAATGCATGTTTAGCCCCGTCCCCGTTTTCAAAATGAATTTAAATGCCGGCACCGAAAACCGTTTTCGAACGGTTTGACGTGTTGGAGGTTTGTGTACTGAGTGTTTCCCCACTCACTTTTGCGTCGTTTTAAATGTTTTGTTTTAGGAGGTTCGAGCTCCCAAGGCGAGAGTAAATCCAGTCAGAAGTGATCCGATCCGAGCAAGGTAGACTCTAAGGTCTTTCGCGAATAGGCCAGGGCTTTCAAGAGATTGAAGAACTTGTGGAACCTTTCTAATGTTATGTTTGTGTACCTTTTTCAAGTGTTGTATAAGCTGTATTAACAGTTGGCTTTTGTTGGAGTTAAGCTTGTTTTTCCTTGTGGTCTTGGAAGTTTTTTGTTGGTTGTGTTGCCTTGTCCCGAGTGGGGACGGCGGTAATACTCCAACTTAAGTGTACCGCTGCGCTAATCACAGGTTTGGGATCATAATTAGTGGTTTAATCTTGTGGTTAAAAGTTGGGGTGTTACACCTGCTGGGATTGGTTGTTCTGCCTTCTGAATCTTACTCGTGCCATGCTTGAAGATGCTGGGACTTGGCTTGGACTTGAAAAGGACATGGCAAGGAACAAAAAACTCCTAGGAAACATTGGTTGAAACTTCCTCAATCAAGAGATACAACATTGAGAAAGTCAGCTGCTTGGACTGGTTCTGCTGGGAATTGGAATTGGTCTGGAAGACCAATGCTGATGGGCTGAGTGGCTGCAAATGCCAGGGCCTTCTTTACAATGGTGTAACAAGCCTGGATGGATGCTATTGGTGGTGTGGTGGCTACTGGTGATGCTAATAACCTCCTGCTGGGGCTTTGTACTGCTGAGTGGCTTGTTGTATGTGCTATGCTTTGGAAGCCTGTTGTTTCTGCTGGAAGGGCTGGTCTAGCTGCTGAGTTGTGTGAAGCAGCAAGTGCAGCAAGTGCTCCTCCTCCCTGTGCTGCTGCTGTTGTAGTTGCTGGTGAAGATCCCTTGGAAGCCTCCTTTGCTGATGAAGTTGCTGCTGCTGATTGTTCTCCATGATGGTCTCCATCAAATGCATTATTGTCCAAGGTCAAAGTTCAATACATTATTGCCCAATACCCCAAAAGCTCAGTATATTAGCATCTAAAAATCTTATTATAATAGTTAATTTGGTGGAATGAAGACTAACCAATGAATATTTTTTATAAAAAGCTAATGAATATTATTTTAATTGTCTATTAATATTTGTTACCTATATGCATGAGTTTGTTATTTTAAAGTTGACACTTATATGAAAAGAATTTGTAGTTGAATGGTAATTATCTTCAATTTTTACACTCTTAACCAAGGTTCAAGACTTGATGGAAGCAAAATATTTTCTAAGACATTTATTCACAGGTTTGGAGTTTGGTTTGGAAAACTGAACATCCCAAATTTATTCTATTAGCTTTGGGTTTTCCTTTGAAGGACTTGTTTTTGTATTTTCATAGATAATAAAAGACTCTCACACCTATCTAACCCAATTGGCCCACTAACAAACAATTCAGCCCAAAACCTTACTAGCATAACCTATAAGACACACAAAATGACTCTAAAAACCCTAAAACCTTAACACTAACTTAGTTAACCACTATCTAAACCTAGTAACTAGAGTTGGGCAACGGGTCGGGTTGAGCCGGGTCAGGGCTGACCCTTCACCTTTATGGGTCAGGGTCGGGTCAGCATATGTCCCCCACAAGGGTCAGGTTGGGTCCAGGGCCAACTGGCCCTGACCCATCCATGACCCGCCCATTAAATTTTTACAAACAGAAAATCCACAAACCAAACGTTGTTTACCAACTGAAATTGGGATTCGAATGCAAAGAATTCCACAATTCCAGACAACAAAAATAAAATCAACCGTATTCGATGGAAACAAGGAGTATACGATCAAAATTTCATCAAAGACCAATGTATAACAAAGTCATTCAAAAACCAAACATCGTTTTCACACTGAAAAATGGGACTTAACTGCAAAGAATTCAACAATTCCAGAGAAGAACAAATCACTACTCAATGAATAAAATCACCAACCATGAACAATCCCTTTCACAATTTATAAAAACAAGAAGCATACGATCAAAACTTCATCAACCCCAAATCGTTCAAAACCCAAACACCGTTTTCACAATGAAAATAGGATTTAACTGCTAAGAATCCCACAATTCCACCAAAACAAATCACTACCCAATGAACAAAACACCATCAACAGTCCCATTCAGAATCGAAGTTTAAAAAAGAGAAAGAATGAGAAACAACCCGGCAAGAACTAGAGACGACGAAGAGGGAGTCGGCCGATCGCTGGGCAGAAAGAGGCGAAGGGTGGTGAGCCGGTGACAGTGAGGGTGGAGTCGCGATGGTCGCCAAGCAGAGAGAGGCGAAGGGTGGAGAAGGTTGCGATGGTCGCTGGTCGCTGGTCGACCGTCGACGCGCGTGCGAGTCAGGATTTCTGCCGGTGGTCGCTGACCTGAGAGAGGTGAAGGGCGGTGGAGAGTAGATCGACAGGTGGTGGATGTGGTGGTGGTGGTGGAGAGTAGATCGACAGGTGTTGGTTTGTGGTTGTGCAGACTCGAGGGTATGGAGGCATGAGAGTGGGAAGTGGGAAGAAAGGGAAGAAACCCTATTTTGCCCCTCATTTTGGTGACCCGAGATTGACCCGCGAAAACCCTATTTCGACCCTATATTTGATGACCCGCGAATGGCGCGCCCTCTTTTATTTTTTGAATGGGCTTTGACCCTTAAAATCTGGTCTTGACCCTTATAACCCATAGGGGCCCCAACCTAGTGCCCTGCTCTACTAGTAACCTTAACCTTAAACTTACTTGACTTTGGCCAAACATAGCCCTAAAGTAACTAACACCACTAACCCTAAATACCAAATTTAACATATCCATGCATCCATGCAACAAGTTCAACATATCAACTCTGAAAATTAACAAACAAAATAAATTCGAACTAACTTAAAATTCCAAATTCATTCGTAAATCAACCAAAACAATAAGTGAAGCTAGATTAGAATTAAGAAACCCAGAAATCTAAGAACATGGACGGATCTACATGTATAGGAGTGGTGTCAATTGACACCACTAAAATTTTTAATAAAAAATTCTATTTAAAAAAACAAAAGCAAAAATATTTTGATTGTATATAGCTCGCTAGTTATTGTGTGTGCCAGAAATAGGAATTGACTTGTCAAGGTTGGTCACGGGTTCAATCCTAGGTGCCGCCCTTTTTTAGCTATTTCATTTTTTTTTTAATTTACATAGGCAACAGGTATAAAATACTTAGCCGACTGTTGACAATTTGCAACGCAGATCCTAATTCCATTATTGAATTGTAATTTATGTAAGTCACTCTGTTATTCTTTTATTAAGTTACTCTTTCCTCTTTATTAAATTTATTCTCATACTTGGTTGCAACTTATGAATTAGATTTATGTGATTATGTCAATGTGATTAAATTAGGGTTTGTTAATTCGTTTAATTGCTTTTTTTGTATCACTTGTATGTGTATGAATGAGCAAATTTTGTTAAACTATCGTTTGTACACTTAAATCGAATTATACTCTGTCCTCTTGGTTGAATTTATTATCATATGTAGTTGTAATTTATAAACTAGGGTTTGTACCCGTGCAATGCACGGATTCATTTGCTTTATTGATTGGTTTTCTATTTATTGTGACATTTTTTGCTGGTGGCAGTCTATACTTATTCATTATTTTCTCGTAGCATCCCAGATTGAAATTCCGGCACTGAATCGCCGATATGGCAATGAAGACGCGTGCCTTTTAATTAAAAGCATGCCACGTCAATTTTTTTAATTCTATTTTATCGTTTAAGTTACATTTTTCACCTTGCGCTTACATTATGGGGGAAAAAACATTAGCAATGAATTAAAAACATGTCACGTCAATTTTTTTTAATTCTATTTCATCGTTACAACGATAAAATAGAATTAAAAAATTGACGTGACATGTTTTTAATTAAAATGACATGTGCTCCGGCTGCCACATCAGCATTCCAGTGCCGGTATTTCAATCTAGAATGCTACAAGAAAATAATGAATAAGTATAGACTGCCACCAGCCAAAAAGTCTCTTTAGATTATTTTCGATCACAAAGCCCTCAGTATGGATTTTTCTCAACCAAAACTCTTTGAATAAATGCAAGCAACTCTATAATTCCATTCGAATATTTCTCAATAACATTCAAAAAACCAAATATTTAATCTTTTTTCTTAACGCAAAAAACCAAATATTTAATCTTAAACATAGGAATAATGATTAAAACAATAAAAGTATTGTTGGAAACTTATTTTCATTAAATAATATAATTTCTTTATTAAAATAATTAAAATATAAAATGTTGGAGAAATTATAAAACATTACTATTTAATAGTAAATAACTAATAGTCATAAATTTAGAAATAATTGTTAATTCTAAACTTTAAGCATATATCAACAATCATAACATCAACAAAGTTGAATTGCCTTCTCTTTTTTCATATAACAAAGAGATATTATTTTACATTCTTTTTATCGTAATGTTAACATTTCTTTTTTGTTGATAATTATTTAAGAAAACATAGAACAAAAATATAAGTTTTCTTTGGGGGTTTTACAATTTAATAATTCTTAAGACTTTACTTTATTATATTCTTTATGTATTGGGATTTGTGTATTATAATAGTAAATTTGCTAAAAGAAAGACTAAATAATGCATATATGTTTTATAAAAAGCTTATAAATATTATTTTAATTGTGTATTAATAATAATAAATTAATTCTTGTGTATTATTAGTTTTACATAATGAACTTAGGAGAATACATTAAGATTTTAAGGTCTAATTTTTTATGAACTTACAATTTATGTGTTTCATGGTGATCATATATGTAATTTATGTACCATTTTTTTCTAAGAAGAAATAATATTTACTTGTGGTCATCAGGACCTCAATTCTTAATCTTTTATCTTATAGATTGAGATAAATTTTTACTTGGTATTTTATGTTCAGTTTAATTTAATATGATGTCTATATCACTTATATAATTAATTAATTAGTAATTTACAATTTTATTATCGTATTTAATTACAATTTTATTTTCTTTTTACAATTGTTAAAGAAAATATAAAACAATAATGTACATTTTTATGGGAGTGTTACACTTTAATATCTCTTAAATTTTATTTAATCTATTTTGTATATTGAGATTGACATATTATGATGGGTTTTTGGATGCTAATATACTAAACCTTTGGGGTATTGGACAATAATACACTAAACTTTGAGTTTGGATAATAATACGTTGTGCTTTGGGGGTGTTGAACAGTAATGCACCCAGAATGATTTCGGTAGTGGCCGACCCGGTGACAATCCTACTTAGCAGGTGGAGGAGATGAATTGGCCCAAAAATATTTAAATTTATGACATTTCAGCTAATCCATATATAAGCAAAGAGAATCAACTTTGAAAAGAGAAAAAAAATGTAAAATTAATCACATTTGCTTAAAAGTGTTTCCGCTGAGAAATTGTTGTTGTAGGTGCATAAAATCATCTTTGCTTGTGTATATTAGGTGACATGTCATAAGTTTAGATATTATTGAGCCAATTAATCTTCTCAACCTGCCACGCAAGTTCGTCACCAAGTCAGCCACCGTCAAAATCGTTCCAGGTGCATTATTGTCCAACACCCCTCAAAGTTCAGTGCATTATTGTCCAAGGTCAAAGTTCAGTAAATTATTGTCCAATACTCCAAAAATTCAGTATATTAGCAATTTAGCATCCAAGAATCTTATTATAATAGTTAATTTGGTGGAAGGAAGACTACCAATGAATATTTTTTATAAAAAGCTAATGAATATTATTTTAATCTTCTATTAATATTTGTTACCTATATACATGAGTTTGTTAATTGTAAAGTTGACATTTATATCATTAAAAAAGTTGTAGTTGAATGGTAATTATCTTCAATTTTTACAATCTTAACCAAAGTTCAAGTCTTGGTGGAAGCAAAATATTTTCTAAGACATTTATTCACAGGTTTGTAGTTTGGTTTGGAAAACTAAACCTCCCAAATTTATTCTATTAGCTTTGGGTTTTTCTTTGAATGACTTGTTTTAATATACTTCATAGATAATAAAAGATTCTCACACCTAGCTAACCCAATTGGCCCAATAACAAACAATTCAGCCCAAAACCTAACTAGCTTAACCTATGAGACACACAAAAATGACTCTAAAAACCCCAAAACCTTAACACTAACTTAGTTTACCACTGTCTAGACCTAGTAACCTTAACCTTGACCTTACTTGACTTTGATCAAACATAACCCTAAAGTATCTAACACCACTAACCCTAAATACCAAATTTAACATATCCATGCAACAAATTCAGCATATCAACTCTGAAAATTAACAAACAAAATAAATTCGAACTAACTTAAAATTTCAAATTCATTCATAAATCGACCAAAACAATAAGGGAAGCTAGATTGGAATTGAGAAACCCAAAAATATAAGAGCAGGGACGGATCCACGTGTATAGGAGTGGTGTCAAATGACACCACTAAATTTTTTTATAAAAAAATCTGTTTAGAAAAAAAAGGCAAAAATGTTTAGATTGTATATAGCTCGCTAGTTATTGTGTGTGCCAGAAATAGGAACTGACTTGTCAAGGTTGATCACGGGTTCAATTCTAGGTGTCGCACTTTTGTTAGCTATTTCAGTTTTTTTTTTAAAATTTACATAGGCAACAGGTATAAATACTTAGCCGACTATTGACAATTTTCAACGCAGACCCTTATTCCATTATTGAATTGTAATTTATGTAAGTCACTCTATTATTCTTTTCTTAACTTACTCTTTCCTCTTTATTGAATTTATTCTCATACTTGGTTGCAACTTATGAATTAGATTTATGTAATTAAGTCAATGTGATTAAATTAGGGTTTGTTAATGCACTTAATTGCTTGTTGTATCACTTGTATGTGTATGAATGAGCAAATTTTGTTAAACTATCGTTTGTACACTTAAATCGAATTATACTCTGTCTTCTTGGTTGAATTTATTATCATATTTAGTTGTAATTTATAAACTAGGGTTTGTACCCGTGCAATGCACGGATTCATTTGCTTTATTGATTGGTTTTCTATTTATTGTGACATTTTGTGGAGACAATATTTGAACATGATAATAAAATTTCTGTTTTATTTTAGTAATGATGGATAAGCCTGTGAAAGAGTTGGAATAAAGAGACCATTAGAGAGAGATAGAAAGATTTGTTATTGTTTTGGTGCCCATCTTTATCCTAATTAACGCTAAGTTTTACTTTACACCGATTATACTAAGGCCAATAGTGGCTAACTATGATTAGTGATTTGATTCATGTACAATTTTCCTCCATGCAAACGGTTTTTCTCCACCTAAATTTTTCCTTTTCCTGATTTGGTGGCTTACTATGGAAACTGGAAAGTAATTAATGAAAACAGGGCAATTACTAAATTTATACTTTGTGTTATGTTTGATTAATTTTTTATATTGTTTGTGTTTATCCCTCAAAGACAAAGTGGTTGTCAGGCAAAATTAAATGTTCTCCTACCTCATTTTTAAACGTAGTGTTTCATGGGGTTAATGAATATTATATAATTTTTCATTATCATTTTAAGTGTCTTGTTTT
This sequence comes from Portulaca oleracea, assembly GCA_029582165.1. NCBI lineage: Eukaryota > Viridiplantae > Streptophyta > Magnoliopsida > Caryophyllales > Portulacaceae > Portulaca > Portulaca oleracea. Next base: position 21,400,457 of record CM055875.1, read on the forward strand.
TCATTAGATTGATATTTACTTTGATTTTTAATCATAATTTTTGTGATAGCTAAGAATAATTATCAATCATAAGAATCTTAGTATGTATGAGTTGTGCTATCGAATACAAATGAAACCTTAATCAAATCAACCTCATCGGTTAGACGTGACTTAGGTATTTTTTTGTAAATTAAAAAAACTCTACATAAAATTATAATTCTATACGATTTATCATATGCAGTATTATAGTTATAGACTTTAATTATATCCTTTTTCTTTCAATTTAATATATAATTTTTCATATGTAATACTACAATATATCATATGTACAATTTAGTATTATAGTTATAGACTAATTATCATTTTTGTTTCATTATCTTACAAAATTGATTGTATTCTTCTAAAGTTTTGATGATGATAAATTCCATTTTCTTTTTCTTTTCAGCTTTGATAAAATACAATATATGACAATGAATTTTTATTAGTACAAAATTGATTGTAATAAAAGTTCATTATTCTATTTTTAATATCTCATGCATATTATTTTTAAATAAAATATGAGTCTTTTTGTGAATGATAGGTGGCAGTTAGAGAGCAGTTTAATATATGCAATAGAATAGATTATAAAATAAGAGGTGGAATATGAATTGAAATCGGAAGTATAAAATAGACTAATAGAGGTAGAATATATCACCTTAGTATTTGAAGCGGAAGATGAAATGGAGAATATAAAATGAAATTTGAATTGAAAGTCTAAGCTGCAAAAAAAAAAAGGTGTGAATTAAAAATGTGATTTATTTGATAATGGAAATGAAAATTGTAAGAGGTAGATTTAGAGTAAATAGAATACTGTTACCTTTTGAATGTACTTTGTAAATTGTAAATTGTAAATTGTAATAAGACTATAAGTGGCATATATATACGATGTAGTTTGTGGAGTGTGTTAATGTTATTTGAATTTGTGCTTAATTAAGACTAATGGAGGATTATTTTGAGTATTTGGTATCATTGGGTAATTGACAAATATCTTTTTTTTTTTTGAGGAAACTCACAAATATCTAATACTTATAATAATTGTCTTTATCATTTCACTCAACTAAATTATATATTGAGGTCCGTAACTCTGTATACTTTGAGATCTAATGACTCTTGTATTGCCCTCTTGATTTTTCCAGAACTGATAATAATTTAATTAGGTAATTTACTACTCCCTCCGTTATTTTTTATCTGTCATTTATGGTTTTCAGTGTTAATCTTTAATCAATAATTTCTAATATAAAATTTTAATAAAAAATATAATATTATACTTTTCTAATAGTATTTTTCATTACAAATCTAATGACATCAATTTCATATGATAAATTATTATACAAATTAAGATATTAACGCTCAAAATTTTTGACACAATTTTCTAAACGTTAGATTAAAAAACGGAGGTAGTACGTAGTTTGACCATTCATTTCTTCTTCTCCTTATACTCTTTCTCTGCATAGGGTGTTTTTTGGGCAGAAATTAAGGCATTAGTTATTTTTTTAAGCATTAATTTCCTCTAACTGGAATGGAGAACTAATGAGGGAGAAATGAACAGGCGATTTGAAGCATCTATCAAGAGTTGATTTATCGTGTTTTACTTAATTACTTTAATTTATTGTTAGTAGTGCCCCCTTTTTGTAACTGTTTAAAATCTTGAGGTCTAATGATTAATGACTAATTACTGCTTATATTGTGATATTTGTTTTTTTCAATTGGTAATTTAGGCTTGGAATTAACTTTAGAGTTCTTCCAAACCTACATGTTTTTGACACGTGGCAATAGATTTCCAAAGGAAGTTTTGTTTTAATATAATAAACAAGTGTTATATACCCGTGCAATGCACGGGAAAATTGTCAATTGTTAAACTATTAATTGATACTTTTGTGCTAAACATCTTTTTATAAAAATATGTATGTTAAGCTAATTAAAATTGAAATACTTATTTTCATATGTATAGATGATATATTAGGAAATATTTATTAAATAATTTATTTTTCAATTTAGTGAATTAAATATTTTATTATTATTAATATTATAAAAGAATCCAGAAATATGTGTTATAATTTTTTATTAACGACATATGATAAAGAATAATAGTAATTTTATTTTAGTTAATTTAAATAAATGTAAGCAACTATACAATTCATTTTTGCACAACAAATCAATAAAAGATAGTAGATTGCCATTAAAGAAAAATAAGAAGAGTAAAGTGTGAATGTTCAAATGGCAATGTCTCTTCATTTTTTGATGAAGTTATATATATTTTTGTACTTATTGGTTATAGCTATTATTAATAGTAACTTATTTTATTAATTAAAAGTTATTAATATTGAACACCTCTAATGAATAAATTCAATAAATGGACCAATGAAAATTTTCAATTCAACAAATGAGATCTTTTATATGCATGATATATGACAATAACTCATTCTATTTGTCTTGTTTTAACATAATTAACAGATAGATAATGTGTAAGTCACAAACAAAAATATAAACGAAAATTCTTGTTGTTAATTTGACAAATTAAGTATTTGCAATTAAACCTATGGCAATGTTGGACACAAAAGACAAAGAAATATTGCATGACTTCACATATATTAATTAATAATTAGTAGCCTAATTATTAACTATACTAATTGCACCATTAAGTGTTTTATCAAAAGGAAGAAAAATATTATTAATTTAATTTGAAAATAGGTTTGGAACACAACCGAAGCTAGGAAATGATGACACGTGGCAACTTGTTTGCTTTACTTGCTAGACATGCACAGTTTGTTTTAATATATTAATAGATAATAGATTAGATTTTTGTGAATAAATCAATATGATTAAATTAGGGTTTGCTAATTGCCTGTTGTATGTGTATGAGTGAGCAAATTTTGTTAAACTGTCGTTTAAATTGCACAAATATAAATTGAATTATGTACTATTTATGTGAAATTGTGGAGGTTGTTAAGTGTTTGAATTATTTTTATTAATTCATTATATTAGGTTAGGTGTGTTTTGCAAAATTGCAGATGTTTATAATTTAATTTTTAAACTTCAGTTTATATAATTTTTTGAAAAAATATATTGGAAGAAGTTATCATCCATTTTTGATAAAACATGTTCAAAAATATTATCCATGAAAAATCTATATATTATAATAAAAATCATTGTGGGCTCCACGAAATAAAGCCACGGGAGCGTTTCTCGGAGTCTAGACCAATCACAGCGCAGTAAATTATATTTTATTTTCAATTTCTTTCCATATCTTATTTACAATTAATGAAATTAAAAAATATATCCTTAATCCACGTCTGTTTGACAGCATATACATTCAAAACGAGTCCTACTAAGTCTCAAACAATAGTGTCCAATTTTAATTTTAATTGTATTTTATTTTTTATTTCTTTCCAGATTTTATTTACAATTAAAGAAATTAAAAAACCTATTCTATATAATATTATTTGTAAAGTTTGTGGGCCCACAGAACAAAGAAAGGAGATTGATTGTAGGGATTCTGACCAATCAGAAAGCAGATAAATAATAAATTATAAATACTAAATTAAATTATTTTGGTGCAAATATAAGTAATTATTTAAGTGTTATCCATAATAATAATGATGGTGATGATGATGATGATGATAATAATAATAATAATAATAATAATAATAAAAATCTATCTATCTATATAATATTAATATATAGTATCATTTTTGGGTCCCACAAAATGGAGAAAGGAGATTAATTGTACGGACTCCAACCAATCAAAAAATAGATAAATACTGAAGTAAATTATTTTGATACAAATATTAGTAATTATTTTCATTCGAATAACTTATTATATTGGTATGTACACATTTAATTTTGGGATATTGGATCACAATACACCGACCTTGGGGGTATTGGATTGTAATATACCGATCTTTATTATTGAACAACAATATCCCTAATCTTTATACTTAGGTGACATTATTATACCAACAGTGATTAAGGAGGTGGTGACTGGGTAACTGGTCTTTATTCTGACGTGACAGGTAGAGGGAAATTAATCGACCCTTGCCCAGTAACTCCATTAACCCCTCCGCTTTTCTCACTAACCCACATTAAAAGAAATCGGCCCTAACACAGTGACTAACGCGGTGGTGAACAAGTATTCATACTGACGTGACACACAACCAACCAATGTCTTTTAATTGTGGTCAAAGAGAAAAACTAAAGGGTTAGTGGGGTTATTGGTCTGTGATAGTCTTTTTCCCTTCACCAGTCACGTTGGCGTTCATGGAGATCGATTCACCATCCCCTTAGTTACTTGTTGGTATAATAATGTCACCTAGGTATAAAGGTCAGAGGTATTTATGTCCAATAGTAAAGGTTGGTATATTACAATCCAACACCCCCAAAGATTGGTATATTATCATCCAAAAACACAATAATTTTCCATTCGAACAACTTATTATGTATTTTATACAGTTTCATTCGAATAGTTTACTACTATGAAACACAATAGTACTCTCTTTCATTTAATATTATCATATAAGTCGTGATATTTTTATTTTTTGTAGGTTAGACTTTGAGATATAATACTATTTATTGTTTGTTTTAATATTGATATGTAAATATTTGTATTAATATTGGTACATACATGTATATTGAATTCATAATGTCATTATTTTTATGGTTTCTTTTTAAATTGGTATGCATATGCATATTTCTTAATTAAATTGTTATTTTTGTATTTTTTTTTCTTATAATTGTAATGTATATTTATATGTACCTAAATTTATATTATAGTTACTTTTTAATTATTAAACACATTTTTTAATATACTCGTGCAACATGACTTTGTGTGGACAGTTACTTATCCATGATTTTTATAAAATTTCAAATAACTAATTTAGTTCACTTCGTGCATCGCACGGGTTGAGACCTAGTGAAAATTAAAGACAGTGTAATTTTTATTAACTCACTTTTAATATCAAAAGTATTTTTTTAATGCAACAGAGATAGTTAATAGGGGGAAGTAGTTAGTTTTTTTATTATTATTATTATTAAAACTGGAAAATTGGCCCTGAGAGACTAACAGAGATACAAGCTCAATTGATGGGCACTACAACCCTAAGATGGAGCCCCTTATACTCCATGCAAAAACCAAAGGACAATAAAAATAGAGGCACTACAAACGAATAAATCACAAAAAGAACTTAATTAAACCTGGGCTAAGGCCTGTGTGGGAACGCATCACTATTCTATCTCCTCTCTTCCAATTTCACTTACTCTCTCTCAATCACTGTCGTGCCCCTCGCACACCACCACCCAGATTTCTTTCAACCTAGAACCACCTTCCCTCACTGCCACACACATGCACCACCCAAGCGCGAACCGTCGCCGCAGTGCCCCGAACCACCGTCGGCATTAGCCCAGCCACCATCAGAGCGAGTCACCCCCAACCGCCGCCAATCCACTTCCACCTCCCTCCGCTGTGAGGCCGACGTCAACCCAGCACACACCAGCCACTAATGAATCTTTCATTGAAACAACTATACTTTGTTGTATATTTATGTATTATATAGATGTAGATATCTAATTTTTAATAAATTATCATTTTTATTATATAAATATTTACATTTTAATATACCCGTGCATCGCACGAGTTTAAGACTAGTATAAATAAAAGGGGAATATTAAAGCCTGTACATGGCACGGACCATCTTGCTAGTGTAATAAAAAAATGAAAGATTAAATTTTCTTTCTTTGTTTCAATTTCCCAACACTACCACTCCACCACCACCTATTTCAATTTCCTACCAGCATCGAGCGTCTGCCCATCACTTGGAGCTGGAAACTACTTCTGACCATTCCCAGCACTGGCGGTCGACGCCCAGATCACCCCTTTCCCTCTTCTCAAGCCCTCTCCCCCCCAAAAAAAATCCTCTCAAAGTTCGGTGTGTCTATCCTGAACGTATGTAAGAGAAATCATGGTTCGCCTCTGTAGATGTCCATTGACAATAATAAAAGGCAAACCATGGTTTCCCTTTACAGACATCTGGGAAAAAGGTGTTGGAGTTATTTTGAGGGACTCGAGGGTGAGTGATGGTGGTGGTGGTGGTTGCTGAGAAAAATCAAATTAAGATTCATCACTGGGCTCTAGTAATGGGAGGAGGGTGTACATAAGCAGGCCAAATAAGTGACCTTCAAACACAATCGAGAAATGCAAACATTAACCCATATGCTCAAGAACAAAGAAGAAGAACCAGAAATAGCAAAAGAAGAAAAAGAAAATGTGAAAAGAGAAGGAAAGGAAACAAAGCTCCAACAATGGAACAATGGAGGCAAAGGAAGCAACATTAAGCTTAAGAGTTTTTGACGGTGTCCTCCACCTGGTGACGCCTCGAAATGTCCTTCATCATCCTCAGTAAACATTTTTCGGATGTCTACAAAGGAAAACTATGGTTCGCCTTTATATATATCCATGGATATCTACAAAGGCGAACCATGGTTCCCCTTAATTTAGAGACATCCAGAAAAGATGCCCGGAGTTTGATAGGGTTTGAGGGGCTTGAGAAGAGAGAAATGGGTGGTTCGATTGTTGGTTGCGGGCTCTAGGAGTGGTCGGAGGTGGTTTCCGACGTCAGGGTGGTGTGCGGACGTCCGGTGGTGGTGGGGTGGTGTTGCAATTGAAACAGGTGGTGGTGCTAGGCAATTAAAACAAACAAAGAAACATTAATCTTCCATTTTTTTATTACAAATTAGACCTTCTTTGTCCTTCACATCCTTAATTGTCAAAAGTGTTTTTGGGTTATCTTTTTTGGTCACTTACCCAATCTATTGATTATCGACAAGGTTGGTTCATTAATGATCTGCAACAAGTATGCTATATTAATTTAAATGTTACATTTAGTAAAATATATTAATTATTAATTCATATATAATAACTATTATCATAATTATTTTTTTCTTTCATTCAAAAAAGAGTGTATGCCAACATAGAAGGGGGGGTTTGTTGCATTTTGGACCCCGAACTTTAAGGGTATTTATTTTCTGAACCCTTTAGTTTCAACTTTAATTTTTTGGACCCTAAATTTTGTAGGTTGAAAAAAAGACCCTAAAGTTTGTGGGCTGAAAAAAAGGCCTCTGTCTCTTTGTCCATGATGTGAGACAAAGTCATGATAAGTCAGAAATGGTTCATCATCACCTTGGCGGATTACCATGATGTCAGACAAAGTCACTTTGTCCTTTTTGATCTTGTTGTAGTGCTCGATGAAGGCTTTCCGTAAGGAAGCCCAATCTCCTCGTACTTCCGAAGGGAGGGTATAGTACTAGTCTAAGGCTTCATCATTCATCGATCATGGGAAAATCTGTTTGTAATGTTTGGTACCGACGCCCCTGAGTGGCATCACTCGGTTGAACTCCCACACATTATGGGTTAGATTCTCGGACGGACTAAACTTCTTGAGCGATATGTCCATCTTCCCAGAGACATTGGTGTTAACCTCAATGAACTGATTGGTGAATGGAGGCATCTGACTCACTGCATTCTTGAATCCGTTAAGTTGTGCTTTCATCTCCTGGATAACAGGGTCATCCTACAACTTCACTTCAGTCTTGATTGGAGCAAAGTGGCGGGTAGCTACTGGTGGTGGTAGCTTTGGTGTTAGGTCATCTGTCACGTGGATGACCAGTCCCGTACTGGGACCATCCCCTAACTTGCCTTTTCCTTTGTCGGTGGCAGAAGACTGGCTTGGAACAACACTTTCAAGGTTTTCTTCTTCATCATCGCAACGCCACATGCACACTGATACGCTATAGAGCTTCCAACACCCCATTCAAAGTATCTTGTTGTTGCTCAATCATGTTGTTCTGCTGTTCAACGAATGCCCGCTACCCAACGGTGTGCTTCTAAACTTTTCTCTCTTGCTGTAAGATAGAAAACGTGATCGATCCCTTTACCTTGTTGATCTTCTCCTCTAGGTACTTAGCTAACACAACGTTGATTTGTTTGTTGCTGTTATCTTCACCCCCTGACGTGTTGAACTGCAGACAATGAGAAGCTCTGGGTCTAGATGACGGTGGGATGTAATTTGAGTTTTGGATTAAATAGCCTGACGGTCCTGGGATCCATGCTACACTTTAGTCTCCTATTATGACTGAAGGAAAATAAACATACAGCTCAGAGATTCACCTTGGCATGAACAACCCAACCTGGTGTTTGTATGACCTAATTGACCTACATGAAACCACCTAGGGTGCAAGAGCTATATGTTGACTCGAGGAAAAGACTCATCCAGGACACGGGTTTACATGACCTGACGCTACATGATCCTAGAATGATGGAACATTATAAAGGGTCGAATAAAGTCAAACATAGCGAATCAGCATAAGTTAGGAAGCGCAAGCGAGTGTTTCTCAATTCGAATAGGCTTAAACCACAAGCCGACCGTCTTAAGGAGAATCCGTCACTTGAGTTAGCAAACTTGGATTGACTCAAGCTATACTTCCTATTATGTATACTGAAATAATGTTCAAAAGAACTGACAGTCTACACTTTCTACATTTGTTATTTATTTACTAGTGGAAAGTGGATATTGTAAATGACTGAATAAAGCCAACAATAAGCGAGTTATAACTAATTTACAGACTTAACTGCCAAATCCAATATGGTTGGACATAACAATGGGCCGACCATGAGTGTGACGGATTCAATAATTAATTCGATAAATTAATTTACTCAAGCCTAGTGATTATTATTCAGTCTAAGACATTACCAACTAACTTTGTTTGATTTTAGTCAGGTTTTGGACCTTCGTTAAGAGAATATTGTAAAGGGAAATATAGAATCATCAAAGGCGAACTGAGTTTACTTTGTGAACTAGGATAATTAATCTTTATACATAAATGGGCCCAACCACTAGGTTAACCATAATATTTGAAGTTAATTTGCCTAGTTTGTAAACATATCTCTTCTCAGCCCAACGATTCTTACATGGACTAAAACAATACTTCTAAACTAGGGTCGACTCTTTACAACTAAGGAAACACATATTCAGATAGCATATAACAAGAAAGGGGTAACCTAAACTAAGGCTCTATGTACAAAGGGTTTATTGGCTGGATAAAGGCTTATTGGCTCATGTCTCGCCCCGGTGCATTGTCGTTGTATAATTTTTGCTTGAATGTGTGGGTGTTTAGGCCCATTTTAGATCTAAATAACCTCTCGGCCTTGGCCTTTTGGCTCGGTTCCGGTATGTTTTCATTGTTTTTACTTGCCTTTTAGTTCTTTTGTAGGTTTCTTGCGCTTAAAGAGAAAAACAAGGCATATAAGCTATTTTGAGGCCTTTTAGGGGGTCCCAAAGGATTTCCCGGGCCAAGCTGAGTCGAAGAACGAACAAGGGCGAAGCCAGGACAACCAACCTTCTCTTAAGGAGCCATTTCCAAACTGTCGCACCCGTTACCAACTTTGTAGCGAGCGCGACAAACCCAAGTTCTCATAACCAGTTGGTCGCCCCTGCTACGTACGCGCACCATGATTTCGTCCAGAAGGTTGTCGCACCCGCGACATCTGCGGTGGCACCCGCGACATCAGACGGAGAAAAAGGCAGGAGGAAAGTTTCCTAGGAATGTCACGCGCGCGACCAATTTTGTAGCGGCCGCGACCCCGCGCTGATTTCAAATCGCCTCCAACTTTTCGCTCTGTCGCACCTGCGACGCCCTGTAATTTTACGCGTTTTTCAGCCAAAACGGCTGCATTTTATGCAACCTCCATGCTTTATATATCTATGTTTAGTGACGTTTTTTGAAGGGAGGCTTTTTAGGGAGAGAATTAGGGAGTGATTACTGTTCATCTTAGCTAATTAGTGAGAAATTAGTGAGAGATTAGAGAGATTGTACTTGGATTCTTGTTTGGATTTGAAGTTTTAATTGAAGATTGAAGTTATTTTCTACATTCGCTTGTGAAGATCATCAACTCTCTTGATCATGCTTGGTTCCAATCATCGTGCTAAGTATTTCTTGCTCATTACTCCATTTAATTAGTTGTTAATTACTAGTTTGATTATCATTTTGTGTTGATTGCTCTTTCCTTATTGTGATTGCTACTTTCTTATCTTGATAGTTTTTTGATCATGTTTAACATTGAGAATGTTAATGTTAGTTTAGTTATTAGGATGATGAGTGGCTAGAAACCTTATGGATTAGGGAGTAATTTGGGGTGTGGATAGATGATTAGGAATGAGTTAGCTCTTTTAGTTGGTAATTAGGTGGAAAATCACCTTCCCACTCCAATCCTTCCTTCAAGTGCGATGTGATTGAGATTGAAAGCTCTCGAACACATTGAACACTTGTCAATAGAAGGTTGGAGAGGGGATAGCTAATACTCGCCCATGAGAATGGGAAAGAGGTTAGTTAGGGAACTCCATTATATTAGCCCTCTAGATCCATGGTGGACGTTGAGGTAGTTAATCCGGACTACCCTCGAAAGAGGGAGGCCGGTGGGTCTTTTAATTTCTAGCGGAATTCCCATTTGGTTTTCTTCTCTTTTTGTTCTCTTGTTGTAAAACCCATCTCCTTAATCCTGTTCGCATCTTGAAAATCCCCCGAAACCCATTTTCTTATCTTGATTGAACCTTAAATTGTTCGTTGCTTTGTTACTCTTGCGAACCAATCAAACTCTGTTTTCTAGTGATATTAGCTGTCCTCGACCTAGATTCTTTAACCAAGGCCCCCCCACTCCTTGAGAAAGAACGAAAAATTACTGGTCTAACAAACCACTGTACAGTGGGATGTTGCTCTTGGAGGCTCGAGTGGAGACCCCGTAGAGTGATGAATGAGTGGATGTGGTGACTAAGGCTCAAATCAGTGTAAATGCACCATTCTGAGTATAACCGGTCCCGCATCCCATGGCTTATTTTTGTGGGTTGAAAGAAAAACCTAAACCTCCTTTTTTAGTGCACCCAAGCCAAAATACATGGTGAAGGAGTAGCCTGGTATATGCAATGCTTTTATGCCTAAAAAGAATGACTTAATAATGTAAGGTTAACATTTATTTTTCTTCCAAAAATTTTAAAGCACACCAAACTATTTTACAAGTTTTACTCACTTTAGAAAACTCCCAAGTGGAGTCGCCAAAAATCCCGTGGACATTTTTCTCATCCTTCAGACTTCTAAACTACTGCGAGATGGGGGATTTGTGCTGGGGTTTACATATTAAAATTCTTCAAGGATTTTCTGCACATTTCATGAATAATAGTTGTAAAATCATTTTCCCTTTACTTGATACAAGTCGTGAATCATTAAACTAAACTTTAGGAGTTGTAGACACCGGATTTTGTACCAGGACAAGTGTACAAATCAAGCACAATAGTAAAAGAGGCTAGAATGAAAGCAAATCCAATGGGCCTTCCTCAATCAAAGCTACCGGGCCAACCCACCACAAAAGCATTCATTTTTTTCACCCTTTCTACATACATATTCCCACCATTTCGAATTCCTTTTCTTCCACAAGTCTCGTTAGCCCTATCACTTTTGATGAGAGTAAAGTACACACCATAAGCTTTCCAACGCCTTTTGAATCGCCTCAATCGGAGTCCGGATGAAAGAGTTATGACCATTCGAAGTTACACTTAGCCAGTTACATAGGCTAAGCAGCCTACACCAACTCCCAGGCTCAGGAACCAGGCCCAGAAGGTGACCCGGCCCAGAAAAGCTCCCGTAGGCTGCTTGACCTACGCTGAGAGAAGCGGCCCACTTTCGTTCGCCACGTAACCGATCCTTGTCCTCTTCTGTCATAGGCCGCTTAGCCTATGCAATATAAATTCGATTTTGCGCGCCAGAATTTTCCCTCCGTCCTCCACATGATCACATCCTTTCTTGATTGAGCCTTGACCTTTGATAATGTCATAGTTCATGCGGCCTATGATCATGCTTATGGAGGCATGATCCTTGGATCATGTCTTCCCTCCTTCCTTCTTCACCACTCCATCATTCACCTACAAATACCCCCTACTTCTCCATTCATTTCACCAACAATCATCATCTAAAACTCATCTTCTACTCTTCCCACTCTCTCAAGTTCCTTAATCTTATCTTCCACCATCATTACCTCACCATCCATAAACTTCACTTTTCACCACCTTCATATACCTTCCACTATATCTTCATTCCAAACTGGCGTCATAATCAAGGCATCATCACAAAGGGATCGACCTTTCCATCCACCATACTTGTAAAAAAGCAAGGTTCACTTGTCTTTACTATTATGTAATTATGCAATTCATTCTTTCATGCCCGTGCATCTTTTGTAAAATACCGTTACATTTTTTCGTTGCTTGTTCAAGAATATAATTTTGTGAAATTAATTAAACTTCTCCCCGCTCATTTCATTTCAAGTTCGATTTTAGTAGAGTCTGTTTTAAATCAGGCGGATTCGAGAATTATTTAATTCTCGAATTCGTAACCTTGCCCCCGGACTTAGAATTTGGGTTCGCAGACTGGAGTTATCTTTTTATCTTTTTGGTTTGTCGATTTCCTTAAATCGGCTGGTGTAGACACCGGGATTTTGATGCATAAAATAACATAAAAAGAAGACTTGAAGAAATAAAAGGAGAGTCGATAAATACATGCATTTTACATGTATTTGTTTACTTAAAGCTACATGCATGATCACATGTAGTCCATCTTAGCTACATGCACATTTTTTATATAAAAATGGAGCCATGCAAACCCTACAAGCAAGAGCTAGAGGTCGCGAGATCAAATCCTCACAAGAACACTCAAAAACACTCTAAAAAAGCTAGCTAAACACATGCATTTCGTCCAGTGTGAACCTCTTATTCCCTAGGCAGGTTGACTCCCTCCACCACCGTCCATGCATGCATGGACGAGATGGGAACCTCCCCCCTGGCGCAGTGGCCGACCGGCCTACACGCCTTGACCACACGTGGTCAATTGACCACGTGTTACCGTCCACTCCAAGTTCACCCCCCTTCTGCTTAGGTATTCTGCACATGCTCGGAGATTACTATATGAGTGCATGCATGCATATGTATCTCTACTCCCTCCTCCTCCTATAAATATTACTCGTCTCCAAGCCATTTCACTCACCAACTCACTCATCAAATCATCCTTTCTCTCTCACCAATTCACTCTCATCTCTCTCATCACTCTCCAATCTCTCCAATCTCTCTAATCTCTCTTAATCCCTATTTCTTATCTCATATTCATCTCTCCTATCATTCTATTCCTACCATCATCTATCCTACCATAGTCATCACTATCCTTACATCACAAAAAGCCTAAACACACATCCCATCTTATTTCCCCCTAAACTCCACAAAGAACCCTAGCCTAAATACATCCAAAACCCCAAAAAATCCTTCTCATTCCCTTTTTTCTACCTCTTCCTTTTATCATCTTTTCCATCCTTTTCTATCATCATCTTGGAACTTGGAGAGGAAAGTTTCAAGTCATCAAGGAGGATCCATCAAGCATTCAAAGGCTAGGCAAGGTCTTTTCCCACAAAGTAGCAATGTAAGCCCTTAAGTGTTTATCTTTCTTGTAAATAAGTGTATATTTGTACTTTTTTTTATCTTTTATTACATTCTTGCTGCATGTTCAATGAAGTAATCCTATAAAGTATTCATTCATTTCCCTTCCAAACTTTATCAAAAGCAAATCTTAAACTTTTAGTAGAGTCTTTCCTTTTGTGAGAGGCGAACTCTTAAAGTTTACTTTTCGAGTTCGTAGCCTTACCCCCGGATCCATTCTTGGGTTTCTCACGCGGAGTCTTTCTTTATTTTCCTTTTGGTTTTGTCTTGGCTTTTCCCTTAAAAATTCGGGTGGCGACTCCCATTTCAAACTAAAATCCATCGAGGATTGCATAAACTACGGTTTTACAATGTATTGATGGAACTTTAAGATTTTCTTTCTTATATTTCTAAATAATAGTTGCATAAATCACTCTCTTCCGAGCCAAACATTTAAATGAGCAAATTGGATTAAATTTAAGAAGAGTTTGGAACAAGTGGATGTTCACTCTTAAAAGTTTAATTCGATAACTCATAAAATGCCTAAGTAAAGGGAAAGTAATTTTACAAAATATTATTCATGAAATGTAAGTTTGATTTCCTTAAAGGGTTTTTCAAAGGTTAAACCCCAGCACAAATCACCGAATCAAACCCCAATCCAAATGTGGACGTTCGGAAGCCCGAACGGCGAGGAAAAATGTCCACACGATTTTTGGTGACTCCACTGGGGAGTTTTTCTAAAGTGGGTAAAACTTGAAAAAAGCTTGTGTGCTTTAAAATTTTTGGAAGGAAAATGAAATTTTACTTTATATTATTAAGTCATTCTTTTTAGGCATAATGCGTTGCATATAACGGGGCACTCCCTTGATATGGAATATGTCGTAGGAGCACGTAAATCGGCGGTATTAGACTTTTTCTTTAAACTCCAAAAAAATAACCCATGGGATGCCGTACCGACCATACTCAATTGGTGCACTTACACCGAGAGAGCATTGGTCACCACATCCACTCATGTATCACTCTACGAGGTCTCCACACGAGCCTCCAAGAGCAACACCCCACACATTCAAGTTGCCTTTACAACAAGAATGCACCGGAGCGAGTACATGAGCCGCTAAGCCTTATCCAGCCAATAAACCCGTTTGTACATAGAGCCTTGGTTTAGGATACCCCTTTGTTCATATGTATGCTATGTGCTATGTGTTTAAATTCGTTGTAAAGAGTCGACCCAAGTTTAGGAATGTTGTTCTAGTCCATATAGTAGTCATTGGGTTGAGAAGAGTCATGTTTACCAACTAAGAAGTTCAACCTCAAAATTATGGTTAGCCCAGTGGTGGGGCCCATTTATCCATAAAGGTTGATTTTCTTGGTTCATAAAGTAAACTCAACTCGCCTTTGATGATTCTACATGACCCTTTACAACATTTTCTCAACAAAGGTCCAATAAACCTGCTTAAAAGTCCAACAAAAGGAAATGGGTAAAGTCTTAGACTGCATAATAATCACTAGGTTCGAGTAAATTAATTTATCGAGTTAGTTCTTGAGTCCATCACATGGCTGACCCGTGGTTAGGCCCAACCATGTTGGATTTATTAATTAAATCCATAAATTAATTATAACTCACCTGTCGTTGGTTTTATTCAGTCCTTTACAATACTCATTTTCCCAAACAAATAAAGTAAAATAAAAATAAAATAGAAAGACGTTAGGTAGTCGATCTTGTTGATCGTCGTTCTAGCCCATATAATAACCAGTACAACTTGAGTTAGCCCGAGTATGGTGTCCAAGTTACAGATTCTCCTTAAAACGGTCAGCCTGTGGATGGGGCTTGTCCGAATTGAGAAACACTGACTTATACTCCTTTACTCGGTCTTGACTCACTGTGTTCGGTTTTATTCGACCCTTTATGATGATCAATAGTCTTTAGGGTCATGAAGAGTTAGGATCATGCAAACCCGTGTCCCGGGTGAGTCACTTTATCCAGTCAACATGTAGATTGTGCATAATAGGAAGTCCCATGTAGGTCTATTAGGTCATGCATTCATCAGGTCGGGTTTTAGGATTAATAAAAGGTCGATCTCTGAACTGTGTGTGGTTTTGCTGTAGTTAACATAGGAGACCCGAGTCTAGCTTGGATCCTCGGCCCAACAGGTCGTTTGATCCGTAACCCGGTCTTCGTCCCATCAGTACCTAGGTCCAAAACCTCTCCTCGTTTACAATTTGACATGTCTGCCGATGAGAACCACGAGGGTAACCAAGTTCAAGAAGCGCTAGCCAAACTTCTTGAAGAGAAGTTCAAGCAAGTTGAGGGTTCAATCACTTTTACTGCCTTACAGCCAGAGAAGAAAACCGATGAGCACATCGCTTGGTAGCGAGAACTCATCCAAAGACAAGATACTCGTATAGAGCAACAACAGGAGACTTAGAATGGTGTTTTGGAGGCTGTGCAGCGCATCAACATGCTAATGGGAATGGCGGATAATGATGAGATGGAAGTTCTTCCCAACCCTACGAGTGACAAAGGCAAAGGGAAGATAGGTGAAAGTTCCAATGCCGGAGTGGTCATTGAAGTATCCGATGACATGACACTAAGGCCGCCACCACCCGTGGCTACTCCTCAAACTATCCCGATCAAGGCCGAGTTACGCGATGACCTTGTCATCCAAGACATAAAGGCTCAACTGAATGTATTCAAGGATGTTGTAAGCCAGATGCCAACCTTCACCAATCAGTTCGTCGAATTCGAACCACCCGCTGACATCAATGCCAATATAGTGGGAAAGATGGACATTCCGTTGAAGAAGTTCTACCCATTTGAGAATCTAACCCATCATGTGTGGGAGTTCAACCGAGTGATGCCGGTCCGAAGTGTCACTACCGAGCATTACAAGCAAGTCTTCCCATCATCGCTGAATGATGAGGCACTGAATTGGTATTACACTCTTCCTCTGGAGGTGCGAGGAGATTGGACTGCTTTGCGTAGGGCATTTATTGAACATTACAGTAAGATCCAGAAGGATAAGGTGACCTTGGCAGACATCATGGCTATTCGACAAGGAGAAAATGAGTCGTTCACGGCCTACTACGAGAGGTGGCATGCTAAGCTATCACATGTGACTAACATCATTCCAACCGAAATGCAGTTGGAGACATTCGTCCGTGGTTTAAAACCAAGTCTGGCACAACAGTTAGACTTTCATGTGGTTGAGAGTTTTGAGTATTTGAAGAATTTATGTCCTAAGCTAGAGGCACGCAAGGAAAGGACCGCTGCGTCCCAAAATTGGAAGGGCAACAACGTGGGAAGAAGGAGCACCAATGCTCCTAAGGTGGCCGAGACAAGCTTTGTGAAGAATGTGAATCGTGGTCCGCCACCGAAGACGACCTACTTCCAGTACGATTCATATACCCCACTTGATATGACTTATACCGAGGCTTTAGACCGATTGCTAAAATCAAACAAGATCTAGTTGCCAATACCTAGACCTGAACCTGAGACTAAGGGACCGGGACGGAACAACAATGCTTATTGCAAGTACCACCGGACCAGAGGTCATGACACCGAGCGATGTTGGACGCTCAAGAATCAGATTGAGAAGATGATCCATTCTGGGGCATTACCAGTGGCCAAAGCTGCAAATAAACCCAATAACAAAAGCAATCCTCTCCTGAATCATGCCATCTTTGTGGGAGAGGACACTTTTGATCCGTCCGAATGTATCACCAACGAAGGAGCACCGAAAATCCTTCCTGAAGATTTGACAACCTTTACTATCAACGGTGTTTGGGTTAGTGATGAAGAGGACGTGTATGAAGAGGATGCTAATGATGATTTTTGGTCCGATAAGGAAGAAGAGATTCCACCTAGTGCTGCATTCTTAACTAGGCCGGGAAGGCATAATTAGGCAAGGGATGAACCTGTGGTTCCTTCACCAGATCCAAGTCCTACGAGAGCAGAAGCGCCTGCTACTCCTAAAGATGTTGTTCTTACACAAATGAAGAAGACTGTGGCGAATGTGTCAATTTGGCAAATGATATGCGCTTCTAAGCCGCATAGAGAGCTTGTACTGGGGGCTCTCCAGAATGCCATCATTCCTACCTCCATAACTCCAGAATACCTAGTCTCACATGTCGCTGCTAGCCAGGGTGCCATTACCTTTAGTGATGAAGATTTACCTGTGTCCAGAATGAATCATAATAAAGCCTTGTACTTAACTGCACTTTGCTCTAATAAAGTGATTCCATTAATTTTGGTAGATAATGGTTCCGCTGTGAATGTTTGCCCTTGGCGAACTGCTGCCAAGTTAGGGGTCCAAAAGAGTCAACTGGACCAAGATGCTGTGGTACTTCGGGCATATGATAATACCCCTCGGAAATGATTAGGAACGGTGACGTTACCTATCATCTTTGACCATATTTCTCAGAATGTGGAATTCATGGTTTTGGATATTCCTGTTGCTTTTAACCTACTGTTTGGACGCCCATGGTTACACAACTGTAACATCGTGGCTTTAACACTACATCAGAAGGTGAAGATGGTCATACACAATCAAGTGGTCACCTTTTCAGGAGGGGCAATCTCTGGGACTTTCGAACCCAAACAGTCGGTACTGGAAGTAGAGCACACCTCTACTGATGTGGAACTTCACAACTTTGAGATGATCGCTGTTATACAAGACGAAGCACCCTTTGACTTCGTTCCTTACTCTAACCTGAAGATCCATGCTATTATGAGAAGACAAGGGTATTTCCTAGGGATGTCTTTAGGGAAGAGGCCAGACAGAATTGCGCCGCAGTTTTCTGCCTCTACTTACTCCTGTCGCTTTGGTTTGGGGTATAAACCAACTAATCAGGAGGTTCATCTTGCCAAGATTGCGTTAGCTCGTCAAAGAAACCAGTTCGATTCTCCTACGCTGATGGAGACTAAGCTATATCCATTGACCTTGAATGGATAGTTCATAAGGCAGGGTGATGATTTCCCTTGGTATGGGTTCCCAGAACCTCGATATGTTAATGGTATTCGTCTTTCTGGATTACAAGTTTTCAACGACTGTGATGTCTCATCGAAGAAAGTTGTCAAGCATAAGACAAGTGAGCAGTCACCTCTTGAGTGGACTCATCTTTTTGGAGGAAGTATGTTTAGTCTACTATTCGGGTAGGAAGTTGTTAAAGAAGAATAAGGGGTGAACTCGTTGGTTGCTGTGTTGTCCAACTCTGAATTTGACCCAAGCACCATGATCTCTACTATTGGAATAGCCACCAAGTGACCTGGGTCAATGCTATTAATAATAAATGTACCCTAGTGTTAGGAGAACCTTGTAAGGTCCAGTCTGAGTCGAGCACTAGTGAGTCTGTAATCGAGTGTGAGTCAGCTGGGATTAGCCCCAAGTCTGATAAGTTTGTATCCGTTTCAGCATTCAATGAAGTGATCGTTTCTGAGTATCTCTGTTCTTCTTCCCTTCTCCCTAATTGCTGTGCTAATAGCTATGAATTTGATGCTGAACCTTTAAAAGACTTTAATGAATTAACGCAAGCCATGAACGACCGCGAGAATCACATGGCACATGTTGAAGAAACCATTGCCATCAATGTGGGGACGCCTGAAACTCCTCGGGAATGGAGAATTGGCAAATCATTAACCCTGGAGGAGCAACAGGAGTTCACCTCCCTTCTAAGGGAGTTTGTAGACGTCTTCGCTTGGTCTTATGAAGACATGCCTGGAATCGACAGGGAGATCGCTGAACATACCATTCCTTTGCTGTATTCATGGACGGGTATGCTGGTTACAACCAGATCAAAATGGTTGAAGAAGATATGGAGAAAACATCATTCATCACTCCGTGGGGAACTTTCTGTTACACTGTCATGCCTTTCGGACTAAAAAAACGCTGGTGTTACTTTTCAACGTACAGCCACTACCCTGCTGCATGACATGATCCACGTAGAAGTTGAGGTATATGTGGACGACATGATTATCAAGTCGAAGAAGCGTGAGGATCACATTCCCAACTTACGCAAGTTCTTCTTTAGGCTCCGCAGGTACAACATGAGGTTGAATCCGCAGAAATGTGCATTTGGAGTAACTTCGAGAAAGTTGCTGGGTTATATCGTTAGTCAACACGGGATAGAGGTTGATCCATCCAAGATCAAAGCAATTCAAGATATTCTTCTGCCTCGAACAGAAAAGGAGATTTGTAGCTTTCTAGGGCGAGTGTAGTATTTGAGCAGATTCATTTCCAAGCTCACAATGACTTGTGAACCATTATTCAAGAAGCTGAAGATGGGAGCAACGATTGAATGGGATGACCAGTGTCAAGCAGCATTTGAGAAGGTTAAAGCCGGCTTGACTAATCCACCGGTGCTAGTCTCGCCTATCTCCGGGAAACCATTGCTGCTTTACCTCACCATCAGTTCAAGCGCTATGGGCGCTATGTTAGCGCAAGAAAGCGATGGCTTCGAGCGAGCTATCTACTACATCACCAAGAAGTTTCTGGGTTGTGAGTCTCGCTATTCGGAAATTGAGAAGATAACCTTGGCATTAGTATGGTCTACAAGAAGCTTCGCCACTATATGCTCTCACACACTGTGTACGTGATCGCAACATGTAATCCGGTCAAGTATATCATGGAACAGCCTACTATCAACAGCTGGATTGCTCGATGGGTAGTCATGTTATCCGAGTTTGATCTACATTTTCGACCATAGAAATCCATAAAGGGGCGTGCAGTTTCCGATTTTCTGGCTGAGTTTCTTACAAGAAGCCCTAACACTGGGGGCTTGGAGTTTAGTGATGAACAGAAATTTCAAGTTGAAGAAGAAACCTGGAAGCTATAGTTTGATGGTGCTGCTAATCAGACGGGATGCGGGGTCGGGGCCCTATTAGTTTCTCCCGAAGACATACACTTTCCTTTGGCAGTCAAACTTGACTTTGAGGCTACCAATAATGCTGCTGAGTATGAAGCTTGCATCTTGGGCTTGCGTGTGGCCCTGGAGATGGGAATCAAAAGGCTACGAGTGTTTGGGGACTCCAGTCTGATTGTCAATCAAGCTACTAGTATATGGAAGGTGAAGAGTGAATCTTTGGCACTTTACCAGCAACATTTGTCCAAATTAGCTGAGAAGTTCGACCATATTGAGTTCAAGTATTGTTCGGTTGTAAATTTTGTGGTTTTAGAAGTTAAGGTTGTCGGTCGACAAGGATGGGTGTGAGGCTTGATTAAGGTAATCGGTTTGTGTAGAGGGGTTTTTCTCAATGCGGAAAGTATTAAATAATGTAAAGGAAAGCAATTAAATCTAACCTAGGTATGAATCAAAGAAAGCAATTAAAAGCATGAAATCAAATAAAGCAATTAAAGCAAGGAATGGAAATCTAGAATGAACAATGAAATTAGAGACAAGAAATTATACCTTTGATGACCAAAATTTTCTAACCTTCAATCTACCAATGCAATTTCCCCCGAACAAACAAGAAAATGTGGATTGGATTACCAAGGATCTCCCAAATTCTCACTAGGAAGTAGAATTGGAATTCCTTGACCCTCCTCCCCACTAAAAGATGGATTTGATTTGGCTAACCCTAGAAAGCTTTGAAATCAAATCAACAATTGAAATTAGAGAGAGAGAGAGAGAGAGAGAGAGAGAGAGAAGAGAGAAAGCTTGTAAAACTTCAATGAAAACTTGCTTGAATTGAGAAAGCTTGAGAAAGTTTGAATACAAATGCTAGAAATTAAAGAAAGCTTGAAGAACAATGAAGAACAATTGAAAACTTGAAGAACAATTAAGAGAGATTAAAGCAAATAAAGGAAAGCAATTAAATCTAATTCTACTCCTAAACTACCTAGGCTAATTGATATTTTTTTCTTAGATTAATACAAGTGGGTATTTATAGAAGAAGGAAAAATACAACCCAAAACCCTAGAAACAAATCGCAGCACGCGCGTCAGTTTTTCTGCTGACAGAGTGGCTCGGGCGAGCCATTGGGGTGGCTCGGGCGAGCAAGCCTACTGTCCGGCTCTCCTGGCTTATGTCTTTGTTGCCCCAGAATCCTGGCTCGGGCGAGCCATTGTTCTGGGCAGCTTTTCCCTGCCGACTTCAAACGCGTATAACTTCTTCATCCGAACTCTGTTTTAGGACCGTAAGATATCGATGGAAAGCTCTCGGTGTGTACTTTAAGCTCCTAAAATTTCAGACCAATCGGATTGTAACGAAGGAGTTATGACCCAAAGAGTGAAGGCACACGTATTTCAAACCTTTGAGTTTGTACCGTTCCCCTGTTTTGCGCCAATCTTGATATGGAATTTCCGGCTTCGGTTTCGCCTCGGCTCTCGGCTCGGGTTGACTTGGTTTGGCTCAGATCTCGGCTCGGGTTGACTTGGTTTGACTCGGGAAATAGCTCGGGATTCCCTACAAACCTTCATTTAAGCCCAAACTTCTTCTAACTCCTTATTTTCCTACAAAATACCAAATCATTATATCTAATATATAAATAGGGGTTAAAACAAGCAAATATACCCTATAAAAGAGAAGAAATTCGGCTCGGAACGAGACCGAACACCACTCCAACACAAGGGTTTGCTCGCCCCGAGCAAACTAAAAACAAAGAAAAGGACTAAAAAGGAAAACCAAAAACCCTAACTCACTTTCGCAGGAATCGCGGATGCATTTAGCGTATGCATCAAGCCCTTTAAACCCCCCCGGTAGCCCGGGTGGACGAGATAGATCTCGTGAGGGTTTATAGCAACTATACCCACAAAAGCCCGAGAAAAGAAAAAGGGGAAAGAAAAAGAAGTGAAAACCGAAAAACGAAACAAAACAAAAACAAAGAAGATATTCCCTTCCCCAATCATGCACCTAGTTCCCCAACCTGCCTCAACAATCAATTGGAAGAAGCAAGTATAAACAAATTAAGACACGAAGGTTGGAAACTGCCAATCTTTGAGATTTTGAACCAAAACACTTCCTGATGAGCAAAACACCTCGTGCATATGTGCAAGTGGGCTCTAGTCGATCCTTCATCCTAAACCAGACAGCCAGAGTTGTTCTCATGCTCAAGCTCGGGATTATCTATCCTACTTCACTCTTGGTTTTTCTCTCTTTTCTTTCTTTTTCTTACACCACTCTTTTCTTTCTTTTTCTTTCTTTTTCTTCTCTTTTTTTTTTTTTTTACTTTTCTCTTTCTTACTATTTTTTTGCTCAACTCTTTTTTTTCCTTTTTCTTGCTTTGCTCTTTTCTTTCTTTTCAAAACCTATGCTCTTTTATTTCCACTCAATCCGTTTTGTGTCTTTTAGAGCGTTTGTGTCGGGTTTTACAGGATTTAAGCACCGACCTTCGCAAAGGGTTACTCTCCCTGCTGGGTTTCTCCATACGTGAGTCATTGCACTTAAGGGGCATAGGGTGCCGATCCACCCAAACCAACCCATGATGGTAGGCCCGACAGTAATTATTTAATGCATTAATTAAGAGCTTAAGCAATTGAACAACTAAAACCGTCTAACTTAGGTAAGAATTCACAGTCAAAGCGTGTAAGATTTGAGGAATCCGCTTTCCCATTCCATGTAGAGGTCTAATAGAGATAAGTCATGACAAAAATCCTTCCTAAGGCCTATCATTATTCATACCGGCCGCTTCTAACTGAGTGAATCAACTGATTAGACAACTATCTGCACAACTGTGAACGGAGACATCTTCAAAAAGAAAAACAACTTTTTGGGTTTTTCACAACATTTCTCCCCTTTTTTTCTTTCACACACAAAATATTTTTAGATTTTGGACACAAACTACGAAAGACAAAAATAAAAGACTCAAAACTAGGTAATCTACCCATGAACAATGAAAGATATCACCCCCACTCTAACACAAGACATCACAATGTGTCCATCATGAAAAGGGTGTCACAAGTAAGGTAGAAAACCAAGAAAAACATATATAAACAAAACACTTATCACATAAATAGCGGTATGCACTGAGCCCACACTACCCAACAACAAAATATTCCCAACATTCACACTTAAGGGGTTCTCCACCCAAAAAGAAAAGCAAGCATGCATCATGGATCATCGATATATTCACATAAAGAGAGGGTGGAAAGAAGTTACCTCGAAGTCTTCAATCAAGCATATTCAATCCACGATCCAAAGGAACATCACACCAAGCTTAGAAATAAACAAGAAAAGCATACTATGTGTGATGGTTCACATGCAAGATCAAAAGGAAAAACAAACTATACAAGACTCTAAGGACTAAATAATTAAGAAACTAAGCTAAAATATTTACAAAACGACTTTTACTCTTTTTTTTCTTTTCTTTGGACTAAAAAACCGGAATGCATACTACCGTCCCACTCCAACACAAAAAGGTTGTCGTGTCCTCAAAATGGAAAAACAAAAAGGTAAGCAAGCACCCCAAAATTAAAGAAAAAGAAACATACAAAAAGAAAATAAAAGAAGAAAAGTAAGCCGACTCATTAAATATACACAAAAGCTGAGGAAGGATATTACCTAGAAGGTGTTTTATCAAGAAATCATTCCTTCTCACCTCACGATATCGGGCACCAAGTCAGAACCATTCAGCGCCCGGAGTAACAAATCATGCATCCTCTCATGCATCTCAGAGTGGTGTAGGTAAGAGCACACTCGCAATAACACATCAACAAACATTAGTGCTCTTAACAGTTTATCGAATGCTTTAGAAAAGTCATACAAAGAACGAACTACAGGAATGTACAAGACTTTCCTAAGCATGGTGAAGTGAGACATGGCAAAAGGCTCCTCCCGTTGACTCGTAAATGGAGATTGGGTATACAAATCAACGGGAGGGTGCAATACAACACATTCATGGACATGCTCATGCGAAGACTTGGATGCAAACAATGGTTCAAACTCAATTTCCATGCAATTTTCATCAAACACAGATTCCAAATCACAACTTTCATCCAAATAATCATCATAATCGTCAATAGGTGATAAGGAAAATAGAGGGTTAGACCACATCATAACACTCCCAACATCACACACAAGCACATCTTCATCTTCGTCAATATCAGACTCACTAGAAGAACTATCAACATCAAAAGACAAAGGAGCATCATTCAAAACGACATCCAAAGTGAAAGTGGAAGGCTCCGGGTCATAACTCATTGTGAATGATTCATAAAGCATGTCATCATCAAAAACAACATTGTCAGAATCCAAGTTCAAACAATAATGATCAATCCCCAAAGAATTATGCTCATCATCACAAGAATGCACATCAATGGATTCATATATAAGGGTAGCTAATGCCTCACTAATGCAATGATCCTTAATGAAAGTGAACAAATCGGTGTCAAGCACACATTCAATCACAACAGATTCAATTTCACCCTCAACAAGCTCATGCTCAATTACATCACAAGCATCATGACATTCACTAAACTCAATCTTTTCTTCACATAAAGGCATGGAAAATGGTGTGGACAATGGTTCATTGTCTAACATGTTTTCATCAATTTCAACATCATCACACACAGAATCAACAAGTTCCTTATGCTCAGTAGGTGGGGCTAGAGCTAAGGAATCACTAAGTAGTCCAAGGCATGTTCGGTTATAATAGTCATCATCCTCATCATACACAGAAAAATCAACTTGCATTTCAGGACTAAAAGACGATGAATGACCTACTTCAACATTCGAATAAACCATTTGTGAAGACGGAGTTTCTACCCTATGATTACTCTCATGGACAAATTCACGCATATACTCATTCATGTTCACACATAATTTTTCTACTTCCGCCTCGAAGGAAGCCACTGTAGCTTGCAAACAAGAAATTGAACTATGATACGACGAATCACACAAGGAGCATACGGAAGGAGACTCATCGGCACTTTGGGAAAGTTCATAACAGTTTTCCACATATTCCCCATTATAAGATTGATCATCAACATACACGGGGTATTCACATGATTGTTCAGTTTCGGTCCCAAAGGGTGGTTCATAAGGAGGTTGGAAGCTAGGACTAACATTTTGTTGTTCAAACTCATAGGAATCACTAGACAACCATTCAAGTAACTCCCATGCTGGTTCTTCTCCTAAACCCGTAATATTCTAAAAGGTTTCGGGTCTCATAATTCACACCCTCATTCACAATTCCCAAAAGATCTAAAGTATCATAGAAGACACCATATAATTCACATTGACCACGGTAATCATGTAATCTAGCAAAATACCTCCAAAATATCTCATGCTCAAATTGGAGGAATTGGGGACTTTCCATCACTCTCTTTTTTCTATTTTATAATTTTCTTTTTTTTTTCGTTTCTTTTCTCTCTTTTTTTTCGATATTCAATTTTTTTCGCTACATTTTTCTAGCATAATCGAGAAAGCAATAAACTATGTACACACAAACCAATAGCCTAATCTACCAAATAACGCCATCCCCGGCAACGGCGCCATTGTTCGGTTCTAATTTTTGTAGTTTTATAAGTTAAGGTTGTCGGTCCACAGGGATGGGTGTGAGGCTTGATTAAGGTAATCGGTTTGTGTAGAGGAGTTTTTCTCAATGCGGAAAGCAATAAATAATGTAAAGGGAAGCAATTAAATCTAACCTAGGTATGAATCAAAGAAAGCAATTGAAAGCATGAAATCAAATAAAGCAATTAAAGCAAGGAATGGAAATCTAGAATGAACAATGAAATTAGAGACAAGAATTTATACCTTTGATGACCAAAAAATGTGGATTGGATTACCAAGGATCTCCCAAATTCTCACTAGGAAGTAGAATTGGAATTCCTTGACCCTCCTCCCCACTAAAAGATGGATTTGATGTGGCTAACCCTAGAAAGCTTTGAAATCAAGTCAACAATTGAAATTAGAGAGAGAGAGAGAGAGAGAGAGAGAGAGAGAGAGAGAGAGAGAAGAGAGAGAAAGCTTGTAAAACTTCAATGGAAACTTGCTTGAATTGAGAAAGCTTGAGAAAGTTTGAATACAAATGCTAGAAATCAAACAAAGCTTGAAGAACAATTGAAAACTTGAAGAACAATTAAGAGAGATTAAAGCAAATAAAGGAAAGCAATTAAATCTAATTCTACTCCTAAACTACCTAGGCTAATTGATATTTTTTTCTTAGATTAATACAAGTGGGTATTTATAGAAGAAGGAAAAATACAACCCAAAACCCTAGAAACAAATCGCAGCACGCGCGTCAGTTTTTATGCTGACAGAGTGGCTCGGGCGAGCAAGCCTACTGTTCGGCTCTCCTGGCTTATGTCTTTGTTGCCCCAAAAGCCTGGCTCAGGCGAGCCAGCAGATGGCTCGGGCGAGCCACTGTTCTGGGCAGCTTTTTCCCGCCGACTTCAAACGCGTATAACTTCTTCATCCGAACTCTGTTTTAGGCCCGTAAGATATCGATGGAAAGCGCTCGGTGTGTACTTTAAGCTCCCAACATTTCAGACAAATCGGAGTTGTAACGAAGGAGTTATGACCCAAATAGTGAAGGCACACGTATTTCAAACCTTTGAGTTTGTACCGTTCCCCTATTTTGCGCCAATCTCGATATGGAATTTCCGGCTTCGGTTTCGCCTCGGCTCTCGGCTCGGGTTGACTTGGTTTGACTCGGATCTCGGCTCGGGTTGACTTGGTTTGACTCGGGAAATAGCTCGAGATTCCCTAAAAACCTTCATTTAAGCCCAAACTTCTTCTAACTCCTTATTTTCCTACTAAACACCAAATCATTATATCTAATATATAAATAGGGGTTAAAACAAGCAAATATACCCTATAAAAGAGAAGAAATTAAGCTCGGAACGAGACCGAACAAGTATCTACCGTGAGGTTACAACGAGCTAGCTGATGCATTAGCCAAACTTTCATCCATTGTGGCTATGCCCGAAAAAGATCAAGCCCTAGCAGTGACGGTAGAAAGAAGAAATTCTCCTGCTCATCAACAGCTAGTGATCGGTCTGGTCAGTACTGATGCATGGTTCTTTGATATTTATGCATTTGTTAAAGACGGTTCATATCTGCCGAACGCCGAGCGTCGAGCCAGGAGGGCTATCCGGTTGGTGGCCTCTCAATATTGCATTATTCAATATCGTCTGTACAAGAAGACTGCAACAGGGATAAACCTCCTCTGTGTTGATAAGGAGGAAGCTGAGGAATTGATGAAATCCACTCATGGAGGGGAGTATGGACCATATATGAACGGTAGAATGTTGGTTAAGAAGATCCAGAGAGCAGGGTATTTATGGTCGACTATGGAGTCCGATTGTCTCCAATTTGTGAGGAAATGTCAGAAATGTCAAGAGTATGGTGATCTCAAACACCTACCATCCTCCTATTTGACCACTTTGGGCTCACCTTGGCCATTTTCAGTATGGGGAATCGACATTATAGGGAAGATTTCACCTCAAGGCACAGGAGGACATAATATGTGTTGGTAGCTGTGGAGTACATTACTAAATGGGTAGAAGCTGCCTCATACTTCGAAGCATGTGGCCAAGTTCATGTTGAGGAACATCATTTGTAGATGCGGGGTGCCACATGAGGTGATTAGTCACAACGGGAGCCATTTCATGGGCGAATTTGTAACTTTTTTGGCCAAGTACAAAGTCCGACATCACCATGCTTCTCCTTATCGGCCACAAACCAGTGGAGCGGTGGAGGCTCTAAACAGAACTCTAGTAAAAATCATCAAGAAGATGGCCGTCACTTATAAAGATTGGCTCGACAAGCTTCCTTTCGCACTATGGGGATATCGAACATCAATTCGGACTGCAACTGAAGCTACGCCATACTTTTTGGTGTACGGGATGGAAGCAGTCTTGTCAGTAGAACTTGTCGTTCCTTCTAAGGATCATTGCTGAAAGTCAAATCCCTGAGGCCGAGTGGGCCCGAGCTAGATATGAGGGGTTAATCTTGTTGGATGAAAGACGACTCCGTGCTTTACATAATATCCAACTTTATCAGAGTCGGATTTCCCGAGCATTCAATAAGAAGGTCAAAGATCGGGATTTAGCCGAAGGAGATCTAGTTTTGCAAGAAATGAGAGCAACATATCAGGATCCTCGAGGCAAGTTTGCCCCGAACTGGAAGGGTCCCTACGTCATTATTTCTGTTACTCCAGGGGGTGCCGCCTGATTAGCCATACCCGAGGGAGAAGAGCTCACCCAGCCTGTGAATTTGGATCAGCTGAAAAGATATTATGTTTGAGCCTTTAAGGGTTGGTATCCTTAGCTACTTAGACATGCGCTATCTTATAAAGCAAGCAACCGAACTGTCAATAGGCCACTTGCTTGTGAGACTAACTGGAAAATCCTTCGGGACGAGTTAGGTAAAAAGAGAGAATAAAAGTGTTACAATTGAAGTTGTGTTTTCAAAGGACGGAAAGAAGAACATGGCTCGTGTTAATTCATATAAAACATAAATGTAATATTTTACTTCTTATACCAATAAAAGGAGTACATCTTTTTGATACATTTTTGTTTTATTAATTCCCTAAAGGAAAAGCATCAAATAAAATACATAGCACACGCATTTCTTTCTCTCCATCCTACTTATTTAAGTACTAAGTCTAGTCTTAGTCGAGTTGGAGTCGATATAGGCTCATTAGTGCTCATTCGGTTGGGTCTGCTTGTTTTTCCTTGCTTGAATGTGTCTCTTCCTTAGATCCCGACCCAGGATCGCTAGCCAAGATGATGCTCTTTAATTTCGGGGTGTCTCGAAGAGGTGAACGCAACATTCTTTCACACCGATTGATAGCGCCGATGGTAGTAGCAAGCCAACTCCGGTAACCGTCCGTCAAGGTAGTAGAGATAAGGTTAGGAGCAGGTGCTTCCTTTTCCAGCCCCTTCTTCCAATATTTGATCCACGATTCAATCACCGACCCTTGGAGATGGGTAAGGTCGGGAATTTCGCACGGAGGAAGAAGAATGTCTTGAGAATGCCCCATTTGCCGAATGACTCGATCGGGGAAATAATATGTCAGCCCCGTAAGGCCAAGCAAATTGAGGTGTGCCGTCTTACGAGAGTGGCTCGAAAAGCAAGGAACTTTCAACCATTGAACCCACCAACGGATTTCCTTGTGATTCTTGAGGAAAACAACCCACTCATCAAAATTGCGGCGGGCGTCGAACTTCCTTTTGCGTTGGCAAAAATTCGCCAGTTCCGAAGAAGTAATGGGAGAGAAGACCATGTCCAAATGCTCCATAAGCCACATCTACAGGTGGAAGGAGGAGAGTGAGAATTTTGGTTGCACAAAAAAAAATATGTTACAACCACAAAAAAAAAGAGAAAAATCGACACATGATTCCACATGGATTGCTCGGATAATCCATGCAAAATAAAAAAAAAGTATAAAAAAAGAGAAGAAAAAAAAGAGGAAAAAAGAAAAGAATAAAAGGAAAAGTGTCGATACTCACTTGAAGAGCGAGAGGACTTCCACGAAAAGTCTGCGATGTATCCCATGAATCGAGGCCAAGGAGTGTCTCGACAATCATCATTGGAGCACGATTATAACCCGGGGACATCTCATCTACGACATAGATAAGAGAGATAGGTGCAAAACCCGAACCGCCGTGATAAAATAGAAATTCGGAAAGAATGCAAAAGACCAAACCTCGCACTCGCAACGCCGGGTTGAGTCTAAGCGCCTCGGGTGATTGGAAGAATTCCACTAGCGCTTGCAAATTAACCTTGTTGCCAATCAAGATGTGTCCTAACGCTCGATGATTGAAGTTCGTTAATTCCTCGAATTTTTCACGATGGCTGTAAGCAAGGGAAGGAGTTGTTGGTGGAGCATAAAGGTCGAACTTGAACATGCAAGCCCACTCTTCAGGAAGAAGGCACAATTCGTTCTAGGAAAAGCGAAAGACATGGAACCTAGGGTCCCAAAAGGTTAGGGCCGCTTTGAGGAACACCCAGTCGATTTTCACTTGGTTCAGACTTAAAATCAAGGACAAATTGTAGTAGGTGAGAAGCCGTTTGTGGGGTTTTGGTAACTGTGGTCATCTATGAGTTGAGTTTTCTTTCAAAGGCCATGATTGCAAGCAAGATGAGAAGATGAAATCTCAAAGTGACAAGGCAAGCTTATATAGCTACGGTTCTGCCCAGTACACGGTTGCTCCACTGGATGAAGGGGGATGAACGCAGCGTCCGGCAACACGGATCTGGATGAACTACGGTGCCTGGCACCGCGTGTCGGCCGACCGACCACTACACAGAGGGGATGAACTCGTTTATGAGGTCACACGCCTACGTGCATGCATCAAGAGAAAAACAGACGCGTTTATGCATGGGTTTCTACGTGTTTGCATAGCATTTTATTTTTTCTTTATTTTAGTGTAAAAATGTAACTTTATTTCTTTTTTTTTTAGTTTTAGAAATTGTAATTTTTTTTTGTACATTATTCTTTTTATTATGTCTCCTTTGTAAACAGTCGGAGGTTGACCTAAAAATAAATAAAAACGGGAGTTCGCATGTCGCATCATTAGAGAGTCAAAATCACATAAAATCGAGTCTGCCTGATTGCATTTAACTGCGCATTCATTTATTACATGGCACTTCTTTTACATTGCATAAAAAGTAATAAACAAGGGAGAGAAAAGAAGGGAAAGCATTGTCGCAATGCCTAAAAGGTCCCACCGAAGTTGCCGCTACCGAACAAGCTCCTGGCAGCCGCATCAGCAAAAGAGTCCGACTGTGGATCGTCTTGAGTACTAGAGGGACCGTACATGAATTGGCTAGAAGGCATACCATTAAAAAGCAAAGCCTGGATAACCCTGGCTGGAGCCAGGGGGCTGACTGTAAGGGACAATAGATTGAGTATGATATTCAGGCGCCCATGGACTAAGCACTCTCTCCATTGAACCTTGGAATCCACTAGATTCCGAACAATCTTCCACCATGAACTCCGGGATATCAGGAGACCTTCATCGCGAAGAGCTGGCATAGGGATCACGTGGCACACTCATCAGACCTTGATCCCTGCGCCTAGATGGTCCTGCCCCTGGATCTCCGTGTAAACCTCTACTACTTGTTTCTCCTGCTGAAGAATGGCGCGGAGGATGTCTTGACGAGCTCACAGAACGTGGCAAACTCACATGGGAGTGAGTCTCGTTATCTTCATCAACAGCAGCCGGCATCAGACCCCGATATTGGCCATTTTCGAAGTTCTGGTCAATGAACTCACGAGTCGTGATGCCTTCCCTTAACAGAACGCGGATGTGGGCGTACGCTTACTGTACGGAAGGAAGATCTATAAGAATCAAACAGTGCAGGATAAAAGGGTGGTCAAGAATGCAACTTACCAGGTTTGCATCAAGGAACTACAACACTTCATGATCATTAGGCACGAGCGGAATGAATCCAAACAGCATATCTTCACCCTCCGCCTGCTCAGGTTCCTCTGCATGCTGATCCAGAAGAGGATCATAATATCCTCCTAGCTATAGAAAGACAAACGCCATCAGGGTGCCAGCAATCCACAGTATTAACAAAAAAACGAAAGAAATGCTAAAACCTGAGCAAAAGCGAGGCGTCCTCTATGCTGAAGAGCTGCTTCTTCCAAGTCATCCGTCGGTACCACAAAATTGACCGCTGGTTCACCAACCATCAGCCGAGCTATTTCATCCGCCGCCAAGGCTTGCCTATCAAAGATAAGCTCCGGAGGATCCGTGGGATCTCTTGGTGGCTATTCCTCGGTATGTTGAAAGAAGAAGCACTAGCCCAGATAGAAGGTGAGACCAAAAGGACCTTCCAACAACAAACGACGCTCGCTTGCTTCCCTTGCAAGGCGAATATCATAATGAAGGTCCTCCGCATTATACCCATTCCATGGGAATCGGACAATGTGCTCTTGCAGCGACAGTCATCGCCAAAGGCTTGAAAGGAGAAAAATGCAGTAACAAAAAAATGCAAGACATACCGGTCTGAGGTTTTCAATAATCCTTCTAAGCCCATTCAAATCCTTGAAATGGAATTTTGACCGATGGTAGCCTGATGTTCCTGACCATCGCCGAGCAGCCGGAACGCGCATATCGCCATTGTTGGTTCCACCAACTGTAGGAAGGAAATAGGCCATAACCCACACCTGCACACCAGGGAAGGTTCTTAGGAAAAAAGAAATTTGCACCTTACAAATTTCTAAATAGAAAATTCTTGGAGCATACCTCCAAGGCTCACTATAGGCTGCTCCCCAGGTTGAGCCTCTTAGCCTTTGTCGCCCTTGTACGTGCCACTGTGTCACAACCGGTGGGTCGATAGGCAACCCGCATTCCCCTGACCAAGCAGCTGCCCTGCTGAAAAATCTCATCTCGCCGAAATTCAGGAGGTGATGCGCCCAGGAGAGAGTGATAATGTCTCCACGGTTTGCAAAAATTGTTGCATTGATGAAGTGCACCAACACAATGAATTGACATTGAAGAATAGAGAGGCTCCCGAATCCTTCACTTTTTATAACGACCGCCAGATGCGAGTACCGCTGACTGCCAATTTGCCCCGCCAGCGTGATAACAGGTTGCAAAAGTGCATGAACGCGAGGTTCAACATCCCTCTAAAACTCCAATAGCTGGCCGCCCCAGCTGACACCTGTAATCATCACGAAGTCAAAAGGAGTGAGCATCATCTCCCCAACTGGGAGGTTAAACGACTTCGTTGAATCCCAGAAACGCTCCACGATAGCTCGGCCGTATGTCCTCTTGCTGCTACGGATTTTACATGCCCTCAGGCAGTCTAGAAAAGGGCCAAAACCGGCATCCCTCACGATGCTCGAATAAAATGCGCCCACCTTTGCAAAGAAGGACAAGGTTATTACACCTTGAATACTCCCACATGCTTTGAAGGAGTCTTCCTACAAAAAGAATCAAAAGAAGAATCTAAGGTATAAAGTACTTCAAGCAAATTTCAAGGTAACTAAGGTTGCTTTAGGATTCAACTTAAAGTACTGTAGTAAATAGCATGCAAATCAACTGCAAAGGTGAAACATACTACATGAAGCTAGAAGGAGCATACCAAGTCATGAGAGCGAAAGAACCATGCGTGCTCATCTTGGAGGAAGTTCAACTGAGTCGGAATGAAGTCCCTGCTAGGATATTCCCGTTGCACCGTCCTTACGTATGGACGCTCTTGAACTGTTGATTGAGTAGCACGTCTGCGTCCTCTCCGAAAGAAATTCATACTCTTGTGAAGAAATTCAAAAAACACCCAAAAAGATTTTTAGAGAGAGAATAAGAGCCAAGAAGAAGGAAATCGACTATGAATGATGAAGTAGCGCCAAGCTTGAGCCCCATTGATAGGCAAAATGAGTGAGCCCTCACTGCCACGTGTCAACTCATCATAAGCTCCCAGTGGTGGCCGATCGACCTACAAGACCTACCACAATTATTGCGTTGAATGGTCTCCTGCATGGCCTGCAAAAGCTGCCTCGTACGAGCCAAAAGATTTCTTCCCAAAGTGCATAGGCCGATCGACCTTCATAAGGAGGAGCCTTTGTCTTCTTCCTCCTTTGTCATCTTCTCAACAACATGCACCTTCCCAAAGCCATGCATGGTCAAGCATAAGGCGTGCCCAACAAGAGATTGTGTTCTTCTCAAGAAAAGTGATCCTTTCAAGGATCGAAGCATCCATTCCCCAAAAGGGCACAAGTCCCAATGGCTGTGTAGCCGCAACCCGAGGTAAGTTTCCCAGATCAAAATTCAAAATTCATTAGAACTGACAAAAGCTATTTTTGTGTTTTGCAGGAAAATAAGGGCCACGATCAGTGAAGTCCCTCGACACTGAATTTCCATCATCACTACAATCATCATCATCATCAATCATGAGCCACCGGCAGAGTTTCGGTGAAGTCTCGACAATCAGGGCCATCGGCAGAGTGTCGATGCAGTCCCAACCCTGAGCCATCGACAAAGTTTCGGTGAATTCTCAACCCCCCAACTGGGAGGTGAAACGACTTCGTTGAATCCCAGAAACGCTCCACGATAGCTCGGCCGTATGTCCTCTTGTTGCTACGGATTTTCCATGCCCTCAGGCAGTCTAGAAAAGGGCCAAAACCGGCATCCCTCACGACGCTCTAATAAAATGCGCCCACCTTTGCATAGAAGGACAAGGTTATTACACCTTGAATACTCCCACATGCTTTGAAGGAGTCTTCCTACAAAAAGAATCAAAAGAAGAATCTAAGGTATAAAGTACTTCAAGCAAAATTCAAGGTAACTAAGGTTGCTTTAGGATTCAACTTGAAGTACTGTAGTAAATAGCATGCAAAGTAACTGCAAAGGTGAAACATGCTATATGAAGCTAGAAGGAGCATACCGAGTCATGAGAGCGAAAGAACCATGCGTGTTCATCTTGGCAGAAGACCAACTGAGTCGGAATGAAGTCCCTGCTAAGATATTCCCCTTGCACCGTCCTTACGTACGAACGCTCTTGAACTACTGGTTGAGGAGCACGTCTGCGTCCTCTCCGAAAGAAATTCATACTCTTGTGAAGAAATTCAAAAAACACCCAAAAAGAATTTTAGAGAGAGAATAAGAGCCAAGAAGAAGGAAATCGGCTATGAATGAAGAAGTAGCGCCAAGCTTGAGCCCTATTTATAGGCAAAATGAGTGAGCCCTCACAGCTATGTGTCAGCTCATCATAAGCTCCCAGTGGAGGCCGATCGGCCTACAAGACCTACCACAATTATTGCGTTGAATGGTCTCATGCATGGCCTGCAAAAGCTACCTCGTACGAGCCAAAAGATTTCTTCCCAAAGTGCATAGGCCGATCAACCTTCATAAGGAGG
Source organism: Portulaca oleracea (assembly GCA_029582165.1). Lineage (NCBI taxonomy): Eukaryota > Viridiplantae > Streptophyta > Magnoliopsida > Caryophyllales > Portulacaceae > Portulaca > Portulaca oleracea. Next base: position 21,435,722 of record CM055875.1, read on the forward strand.
AGCCTTTGTCTTCTTCCTCCTTTGTCATCTTCTCAAGAACATGCACCTTCCCAAAGCCATGCATGGTCAAGCATAAGGCGTGCCCAACAAGAGATTGTGTTCTTCTCGAGAAAAGTGATCCTTTCAAGGATCGAAGCATCCCTTCCCCAAAAGGGAACATGTCCCAATGGCTGTGTAGCCGCAATCCGAGGTAAGTTTCCCTTATCAAAATTCAAAATTCATTAGAAGTGACAAAAGCTATTTTTGTGTTTTGCAGGAAAATAAGGGCCACGATCAGTGAAGTCCCTAGGCACTGAATTGCCATCATCACTACAATCATCATCATCATCATCAATCATGAGCCACCGGCAGAGTTTCGGTGAAGTCTCGACAACCAGGGCCATCGGCAGAGTGTCGATGCAGTCCCAACCCTGAGCCATCGACAGAGTTTCGGTGAAGTCTCAACCCCCAGGCCATCGACATCGCAATCGATGAAGTCCTTCGGCATTGAACATGCCAAAAATCATTAACTTCGACACTGGGAAAGACTGGAACCGACACTGGGAAAGACCAGAAAATCAACCCCAAGAGCCATCGCCATCATGTTCGATGAAGTCTCCCCAACAAGTAAGGCGTCATTCTCGCCTGAGAACACCTATCAGCGCAAGTTTTCCAATCGCGACATAGGACCAAGCTTCCAAGTGTCATCCCACATCTTCAAGTAGGATGTCATCAAACGTCTGAGATCATGTCAAGTAGGATGTCATCAAATGTCCGAGATCACTGCAAGTAGAGCATCATTCTTGCTCAAGATCAACAATTGGCACAAGTTCGCCAACTGCGATGTAGGACTCAGCTTCCAAGCATCCATTCGGGCTTTGCACTCGACAAAGTCATATCCTTAGGCTTTGCACTCCTAAGTCATACCTACAACCAGTGTCCATCAAATTAAGACTACTTTGATTCTCGTCCTATCCTCGGACTCAATCAAAGTGGGGGCTCCTGTAGACACCGGGATTTTGACGCATAAAATAACATAAAAAGAAGACCTGAAGAAATAAAAGGAGAGTCGATAAATACATGCATTTTACATGTATTTGTTCACTTAAAGCTACATGCATGATCACATGTAGTCCATCTTAGCTACATGCACATTTTTTATATAAAAATGGAGCCACGGAAACCCTACAAGCAAGAGCTAGAGGTCGCGAGATCAAATCCTCACAAGAGCACTCAAAAACACTCTAAAAAAGCTAGCTAAACACATGCATTTCATCCAGTGTGAACCTCCTATTCCCTAGGCAGGTTGACTCCCTCCACCACCGTCCATGCATGCATGGACGAGATGGGAACCTACCCACTGGCGCAGTGGCCGACCGTCCTACACGCCTTGACCACACGTGGTCAATTGACCTCGTGTTGCCGTCCACTCCAAGTTCACCCCCCCTTCTGCCTAGGTATTCTGCACAAGCTCGGAGATTACAATGTGAGTGCATGCATGCATATGTATCTCTACTCCCTCCTCCTCCTCCTATAAATACTACTTTTCTCCAAGCCATTTCACTCACCAACTCACTCATCAAATCATCCTTTCTCCCTCACCAATTCACTCTCATCTCTCTCATCATTCATCTCTCATCACTCTCCAATCTCTCTAATCTCTCTAATCTCTCTTAATCTTTATTTATTATCTCATATTCATCTCTCCTATCATTCTATTCCTACCATCATCTATCCTACCATATTCATCACTATTCTTACATCACAAAAAGCCTAAACACACATCCCATCTTATTTCCCCCTAAACTCCACAAAGAACCCTAGCCTAAACACATCCAAAACCACAAAAAACCTTCTCATTCCCTTTTTTCTACCTCTTCCTTTTACCATCTTTTCCATCTTTTTCTATCATCATCTTGGCACTTGGAGAGGAAAGTTTTAAGTCATCAAGGAGGATCCATCAAGCATTCAAAGGCTAGGCAAGGTCTTTTCCCACAAAGTAGCAATGTAAGCCCTTAAGTGTTTATCTTTTTTGTAAATAAGTGTATATTTGTGTTTTTTTTTATCTTGTATTATATTCTTGTTGCATGTTCAATGAAGTAATCCTATAAAGTATTCATTCATTTCCCTTCCAAACTTTATCAAAAGCACATCTTAAACTTTTAGTAGAGTCTTTCTTTTTGTGAGAGACGAACTCTTAAAGTTTACTTTTTGAGTTCGTAGCCTGACCCCTGGATCCATTCTTGGGTTTCGCAGGTGGAGTCTTTCTTTATTTTCCTTTTGGGTTTGTCTTGGCTTTTCCCTTAAAAAGTCGGGTGGCGACTCCCATTTCAAACTAAAATCCATCGAGGATTGCATAAACACGGTTTTACAATGTATCGATGCAACTTTAAGATTTTCTTTCTTATATTTCTAAATAATAGTTGCATAAATCACTCTCTTCCGAGCCTAACATTTAAATGAGCAAATTGGATTAAATTTAAGAAGAGTTTGGAACATGTGGATGTTCACTCTTAAAAGTTTAATTCGATAACTCTTAAAATGCCTAAGTAAAGCGAAAGTGATTTTACAAAATATTATTCATGAAATGTAAGTTTGATTTCCTTAAAGGGTTTTTCAAAGGTTAAACTCCAGCACAAATCACTGAATCACACCCCAATCCAAATGTGGACGTTCGGAAGCCCGAACGATGAGGAAAAATGTCCACAGCTGGTGACTCTTTCTTTCTTTTATAATCTATTTTTAGTTATCATAAATACACGTCATTACCTATAAAAATGTTTACTACTGTTTTCTTACATTCCCATATATAAGCTTGAGCCTCGGCCAAGAGAAAATGGTCTAGAAAATAGCATAGGCTGCTTGACCTATGTTATTTTCTTCATCCATTTTCATTGGGCCAGAGAAGAACAGGCCCAACCATGAGAGTGTCGTAGGTCAAGCGGCCTACGACACCCCCTGGTGGCCCATGTTATTCCGCTACGACTCAGGTTTGTAATTGGCTTAGTCTTAAAGCACTAGTAAAATATTTTTGTGTAATTTCGGATATTTTGATAATAAAAAATAGGTTTGTAAATGAATAAAGTTTCATCACCCCGAAAACGAATTTCATGAAACAAAAAATATCCTTATTTAAGGATTAAGCAACCTTAGTCGGCTCCCAATCACCTAAGTAGCGCTTCGAAACCAATTCCTCGAACGGGAATTTCTCGGGTCCTACAAATTGGCGGATTCCAGTGGGGACTTAAACTTAGAAAGAGGGTAAAACTTGAAAAAATCGAGTTGATTTGATATTATAAAAGGGAGAAGTTGATATATTTCACGATTTTATTATTCTTTTAGGCATTTTGCATACCGGGCTACTCCACGTGTCTTTTGACACGGGAGCACAAATGTGATGGTTTAAGAAAAACTAGGATTTTTACCCGAGAGCGGGCGGCCACTACTTGTGTGATGCACTCTACATTGCCAAGTATTTGGTCTCTCCTTTCACCCATGTTATACTGCTAGGCTTCCTTGAAGTCCGACGAGCAACACCTCACACACTTTATCCATAAACTTCATATGGGTGAAGCGCACCGAGGGGATAACATGTGGTAAGCCATATTAACCCAACCATAGTAATCCATGAATATAGAGCCTTGGTTTAGTGTAACGCCCTGGCCCCTCCTGGGCCGCAGACATTACCAATAACAATTTCAAGGATCGCTGACTGGCCCCACAAATCACCACGAGTCTTTCTAGCATGCTTCATCCTCGCTCATACGCTACTTGGGAAAACTTCCCAGAAGATCACACATCCTTATACTACTCCCAGCCAAACACGCTTAACTGAGGAGTTCCCAACGGATGAGCTACCATAAAAGAAGGTGCACCTTGGCGATATAAGTAGTCATTTCAATCCCTTTAAGCCATACTTTAACCACATAATTGGGGTATTACAGTCACCCCCACTTTAGCGCATAACGTCCTCATTGTGCCTCAATCCACTATAGAATCTTTGCCACGCTAGGTGACTGCCCATGGATCTCCCGTCCACTGGCGCAGCTCACAGTCGTGGGTCGGCTCTGATACCGTTTGTAATTCCCCTGCCCTACCCGGGCCATGAACATTACCAATAACAGCTTTAAGGATCGCTGACTGGCCCACAAATCACCACGAGTCCAGCGTGCTTCATCCTCGCTCACACGCTACCTGGGGAAACTACATAACCTCGGAGTATTACAGTAGGATTCTCAGATTGCTTGAATTTAATGTTAGGCACCTTAATCTTGTTAGCAATTTTAATGACAAGGTGGATACGCAAAGGTACATATGTGTACTTGTCAGCAAAGGCTAGCACAGTGCTCATTATCTTGGTGATGCTCTCTAACTTTTGCTCTAAGGCCTTAACAGTTGGGTCCTCCATGAGCTTGGGAATCTCCGAAGTAGTTTTGGGCTTCCCTTTGAATGATCTTAAGCCCTCTGACTTATCCTCTACAGGTGTCTTGACAAGTTCGGGCTCAGATTCATGGACGTCCACCACATCATCATCTCCTTCAGCACTTAGACTCAACTTCTCATTGATCTTTGTGATGGTCTACAGCATGCCATCCATTACTTGTTGTTGCTCATGGAGCCTCTTCTCGATCTTTTGCTCCTGTTCGAATGAATTTGCAAAGACAAAGCCTTGCATCTTAGTGTAAAGATCCTCCAGCTATTTTGAGATGTTGGCTTCAGCACCTTGGACAGGGATCCCTTGGAGTCGTTCCTCAGCCATCATTCGAGCTCTAGGTTGAATGACAGATGGGTCGCAACGTGAAACCAACCGGCCGGTACGTGGATCTTTTGATGCAAGCCTGGAGTTGATCTCCTATCTTTCCTGTATGAAATTTGTTAGTGACTTGATAATTGACTCTAACACTTTCTATCTAAGGTCGTTAAAATCGGGATCCTAGTGAGGATCGATGGGTGTAGTTAGGATCAGAATTGTAGAATCGGATCGAGAATCATAAGATTCTAATACAATAGAAAAATGTCAAATAAAAGTATATGATAGTTAAAATCTTAATATTTTATTCACTAGTAATGAAGCAATACGTTAAATTATATATCAGTTGATAACTTCAATACAAAATCTAAATTGTTATGACAAAATTTTAAAGATGATATTGTGCGCAAACATTGTCAAATTCAGGTAGGATCATGGATCGCATTGTAGAATCGTATAGTGGTTCTAACATATAATATTCAGGCAAAACTAGGATCGTACGATCCTAACTACTTTCAGATCCTGGTAAGAGTTGGATCGATTGAGGATTTTTGGATTGTAAACTTGTAGAGTCGTTGATCCAGATCGGGATCTTAATAATTATGTTTCTACCCGATGCATGCTGACCAAAATATGACTCACCCACTTCTTGGGAGTGCATGACCTAACTCTATATGGACCTAAGAACATTATAAAGGGCCGAATAAAGTCAAATGTAGCGCGCTAGTCATAAGTTGGAAAACACAAGTCATTGTTTCTCAATTCGGATGGGCCTAATCCGAGGGCCTACCATTTTAAGGAAAATTCGTAACTTGGCCCAACAATTCAAACAGTTCGAGCTATATTGGCTATTATGCGGACTAGAATAATGTTCCACAAGACTGACAACCCTTTTTTTTACCTATATCTTATTATCATTTTTTCACTCAAGGGAAATGAATATTGTAAAGGATTGAATAAAGTCAACAATAAGCGATTATAATTATTGTATTGGCTTTAATTGGTAAATCCAATATGGTTGGGCCTAACAACGGTCCGACCATAATCGTGATGTATTTAATAATTAAATCTATAAATTAATTTACTCAAGTTTAGTGACTATTATGCAGTCTAAGACGCTATCCATTAACTTTGTTGAGACTTTAGTCAGATTTTTTGGACCTTTATTAAGAGAACCTCGTAAAGGGCCATATAATACCATCAATATGAGTCAATTTTTATTTATTAATTAAAATAATCAACCCCTGTACATAAATGAGTCCTTCCACTGAGCTATCCATAATGTCTTGAGATTAATTATCTTAATTAATAAATAATCATCTTCTCAATCCAATGAATTTTATATGGACTAGAACGAAGCCTTTAAATTAAGATCGACTCGAATAAAGAAAAGGGGAAGGGAAACACAGATACACATAGCATACAACATGGGGGATATCCTAAATGTAACAACCCGCTCCCTAATAGGGGCTGTTAAGGTCAATATCAACCTAATAGGAGCTCCCTTTGTAATATGGAGATTTCGTAAACTTAAAGCCTTACATCCCTGTAAATAAACAAAATAAACCAAAAACAAACTAAATGCATCAAACAACCCAAGCATTCCAAATATATTTACAAAACAATTCAATTACAAAACAATTACTTCCTATACATAAACAACTAGGAATACTTTTGTCTCTCTACATGCAGCCAACTCCTCATCTTCATTTTGACATGTAGGGGGGGGGGAAGAGGGGTATGAGTAAACCACCAGCTCAATGGGTAACTTGTACCCTGGAACAACCATCAGGATTCAAGCAACTTAAAAGCAGGAGTCATCTTAATCCTGCATTCTCCCAAGTATAATGATAGATATAAATGCGTCCCTTGGTCGCTTCATAACTCATCAAGTAGGAAGCTAGGTATAAGGTTTCCATTCAAGCATCTACATGTCTCGTGTGAGATAGTTAAACAATCTCATATCTTCCAAATCAACTACAGGGGAATGGGGTAACCTTTTTAGTCATGAAAACAGTCAGGAAGCCATCAGAGGGGCATTGCAAATACTCTTAGTGTTCTACTAGGTCGCAACAAACTCAACTCACATCATCATTCTAACTTAGTCCTCAAGTAACTCAAACATCCCATTTAGCCTCCAAGGTCAACAATCAAGGCAAGATTCAAATGCAATGCATCAGTCAAATTAAAAGACATACGTAAAGAGCTCGAAAATTATATATATATATATATATATATATATATATATATATATATATATATATATATATATATATATATATAAATTTAAATCATTAATAACAAAGCAAGTTCTTTAATTAAGTCACAAGACTCTTTTCGAAACTTAACTTGAACAAGTTCAAATACACTTCATAATTTAGCACTTCTCAAGTATCATTCTATTCGTACTTCAAAACCATTCAAAATTATCCTAAATAAGAACATAACACTTTCAATGTTTAAAGAGTAACTCACACATTCAAAATACGTATTAAAGATATCTGTAACGCTCCGATCCCTCTCGGGCCGTGGACATTACCAATAACACCTTCAAGGATCGCTGACTACCCCACAAATCACCACGAGTCTTTCCAGCGTGCTTCGTCCTCACTCACACGCTACCTGGGAAAACTTCCCAGTTCCAGCCTAGCACGCTTAACTGAGGAGTTCCCAACGGATGAGCTACCATAAAAGAAGGTGCACCTTGGTGATATAAGTAGTCATTTCAATCCCTTTAAGACACACTTTAACCACATAATCGGGACATTACACCTACTCACCACATCGAAGAGTTCATGCGACTTGGACCTCTTCACAGGATTGATGTTGATTTGTACCCTATAATCTTCCCATCCATGTTAGATGGAGAAGTCAAAGTATGGTACCATGCCTTGTCATCTCAGATCAAGGCTGACTGGAACGAGCTGTTTAAGGCCTATATCAATCACTACAGTCGTATCCAGAAGAAGCATGACACAGTGGATGACCTAACGACCATGAAGCAGGGGGAAGACGAGTCCTTCTTGGATTATTTCGAAAGATGGCACACCAAGTTGTCTCACATCAACAAGACTATACCTTTACGCCTACAGTTGACTACCTTTAAACAAGGTCTCAAAAGCAGCCTATCCCATCACTTGGGATATCACGTCATCAAGGACTTTGATTACCTTAAATACACATGTATCCAATTTGAGACCATGAACAATGAGAAGGCCACCATCCAAGGATGGAAGAATTCCAGTCCTAATAGGAATGCTACCGGTTCACCCAGCCACTCTTCTAGGAGCGTTGAAGACTAATGTAATTTAGTCAGGAAGCCAACTAGAGTAATGACCCTCAAGGAGCAGTCAACAAGGAAAGGAAACACCACATGAAGGGGACTTTGAAGTTAGCTAGGGTCTGAATTCCTTTGAGCATTCTGTTTCAAAGTCAGTCAGAGGAGGCATTGAGTTGGTCTGTGATATGCTTGTATTTTGAATTCAGTAAGATGCATCTATTTGATTGTGATTGTTTGAGAATCTTGTGCTTGCACTCTTAACTTGAGTAGAAAAGCTCTTTTACCCATTGATTAGCCTTAACACCCACCCTCACATACCCGTCCGTTCACCAAGTTTTCATCCTACGAATCCAGGGTTTAAAATAAAAGTTAAAAGAAAAAGAGAGAAAAAAAAGAAAGAAAAAAGAAGAAGAGAGAAGTCAGTCTGCATTCATCAAGCAGGTTGGGCAAAGGGAGAGAAGACCAAAGCCACCAGTCTCTTGAAAGTGGACATCTCTATGCTCCTAGACCAACAGCTTGAACAAAACGTGCCTAGGACAGGGGGCTATAATCTCACCACCCATATCACCATCTATATCACCTTTTACCTTCCTATTCACCCACAACATCTGTCCCTACTAATCACCTATATCTTCATCCCAATTTCCCCTTCACAAAATCATCCCTCTTTGCATCATTCGTCACAGTCACCGTTTGAAAACCCTTAGCCTCGACCAACCCGATCATTCTTTTGTGACCACTTCGCATTTACCCCAAAGTCAAAACGTGTGTTGTGACTAATAACATCAGAAAGGCGGACATGAGTCAATCCTATGAAGAAGAAAGTCGAAAAAAAAAAGAGAAAGAAAGCAAAAAAAAAAGAGAGAATTCCTAGTTTGTCCACCAACATGGGTCGGCATGAGTGGTATGACGCTCATGTCCCTTAAGCACTTTGTTTGCGTATGGAAAAACCTATGGTGGGAGAGTGAACCCCGTTTGGGCCGTCCAAATCTCAAAGCATGCCAACAATAAAAAAGAAAGGAGAACAAGAAAGCGAAAAAAAAGAGAGAGAAAAAGGAAAAAAAGAAAGGAGGGTGAGAAACCGGAGACGGAGCTAGCAATCACGCACATCAAAAAACCGTTCTTAAACCTTAGAATCCTAGGCTAGCTTGAAATTCGGAGCTAGGCAAAAGGAGAGTGAGAGAACAAGAGAGGCTACCTTAGAATCCTAGGCTAGGCAAAAGGAGAGTGAGAGAAAAAGAAAGGCTACCTTGAAAACCCGTCAGGGCAGGTTAGGAAAAAGGAGAGTAAACCCTGGATTTTGAAGTTCTTTCACATCCCCGCCATCATAATTTCCTCAACCTTCTTTCTCTTAGTCTTAGATCACCTTCACATCCAAATAGCCAACCACCTTTCCTCCTGTGACAAGAGTCCATCTCAACCATTCCCTCACCTCTTCTCTTATAAGGTGACTTAACCCTTGCTAACCATCAAGCCTTAGCTAAAATCATAGTCATCTGTCAATCATGACAGACCCAGATTCGACCATCGGCCCAACATCATCTCCTTTTCACCAAGTGCCTCATGAACCCGTCTGATCATCATCAGACTTACCCTTTCTTTTGCCAAACTTCTTCATCCTCCCATACCACCATAGCTTTTCGACTCAATCATTATTGCAAGTGCGATATTTGATATTTCGAGGCCCGTTCTCAGCAGATCTGAGCGAGGCACATCCATCAAGGACAAGAAATCACCCACATCAATGGCTAATTGCAAACAACATCCGACTCAAGAAAAGAGTTCATTAGAACTGGGGGCTCTCCTAACCTGCAAAGGTGCTCTACCTATCTCCACAATGAACCAAGGAAGCAAGAGGACAAGGCATTACCTTCGTAAATTACTTCATCTTCTCGTCTACCATCATTACCTCACCATCCATAAACTTCACTTTTCACCACTTTCTTATACCTTCCATTATATCTTCATTCCAAACTAGCGTCGTAATCAAGGCATGATCACAAAGGGATCGACCTTTCCATCCACCATACTTGTAGAAAGGCAAGGTTCGCTTGTCTTTACTATTATGTAATTATGTAATTCATTCTTTCATGCCCGTGCATCTTTTGTAAAATACCGTTACATTTTTTTCGTTGCATGTTCAAAAATATAATTTTGTGAAATTAATTAAACTTCTTGAAGCGTGGCGTGATGGGAATGATTGATGGACTAGCTTGAGAAGCTTGATTAACAATCGAACAAGAGCTTGAACACCCAAAAGGAATGGATATGACCTTGGATAAAGGAAATTCCACCACCAAAGGCCTAGCATCCCACCATGACCATCATAAAGGAAGATTCCACCAAATGATCAATAAAGAGATGACTTGCAAACACCACCATTAATTAATGGATAAAGTAAAGCAAGATTTTAGAGGAAAGGGAGCAACCCTAAGCAATGCATTAGCATATTCATTAATCAGTCAAAAAGTTCCTGGAAAATTATAACAACTAGCTATTTATACTAAACCCAGAATTAAGCCAAAACAGCGTAAAAAAGGGGTCTTCCAGAACGCCGCTCGGCGGCGAAGGACGGCTCGGCGAGCGAGCCTTCGCCGCCACGCCGTCGGCGGTCGCGTCTTAGCGTCTCCAAAGTAAATCAGTTCGGGCGAGCCACAGGATGGCTCGGGCGAGCAGGCCGTTTGGGTGGATGGTGGCGTTCACGCCTATGGTCTGGCAGATGCTTGGCTCGGGCGAGCCAAGCGGCAGCTCGGGCGAGCAGGTCCACTCGCCGCGTGGTTGCATGCACGACTAAGACCCGGTAGAAGCATGGCTCGGGCGAGCCGGTAGCTCTGACCGCCTTGACTGTCGGCACAGGTGGGTCGCGCCCGTGATGAATCGTTGGCTCGGCGCGCCGAATTGCTCGGGTGAGCAGCCCTTCTGTCCGCTTAGGCAGAATGGTGGCTCGGGCGAGCCACGCTTCTGGGCAGTTTTCCCTGCCGACTTCAAATGCGCATAACTTCTTCATCCGAACTCCGTTTTAGGCCTGTAAGATATCGTTGGAAAGCTCTCGGTGTGTACTATAAGCTCCCAAAATTTGAGCCTCATCGAAGTTGTATTGAAGGAGTTATGACCCGAAACGTGAAGGTGCGTACATTCCGACAAACCCACTTTGACCCGTTTGCGCTTATTCTTGCCGAAGGACTCCGAACCCTATTGAAGGCCCAAAGTAGGTCCCGATGAGGACTCGTAGCTCCACTCCCATGGTTCGGGGTCCCATTTGAAGTGGATGCCACACCCGTTGCTGATCAAACCACGCCTCCAGGGTCCCGGGTCCACCTTAAAATGCACCCCACACCCGACCTTGAAGTGAGTTCGCTCGCGATTCTTAAAGGTAGTGTGGGAAGGTTTTGCAAACACATAATTCGAAGTTTGGGTCCTCGATCGATACGCTTCATACTCCCCTTCTTGAAAAAGAGTTGCCCTCAACTCTTGGGAGTAAAAATCGAGGCCCTCTCCACAACTTGGCACCCTAGAGCTCCAAACATCCCGAACGCCAAGAACAATCACACGAGGCACACAACAAGCTTCGGAACCCACTATATATGCATCATCCAAATAAAAGAAGCAGGTTGGAGGCTTGTTTTGTGGAGGTGAGGGGTTAAGGGATGCAAAAGGGAATTTTTGTGGTGTTTGGGAACTCTCATTCTCACTAGGTTCACTACAAGGCAAAGACAAAGCAAGAGGGAGCTCGTCCTTGCCAGGAGTACACTCGTTCCGTGTTTCGCTCATCATGAGAATGTTCCTCAACTCACTACCCATCCCGGTTTTTGAAGTTTCGGGTTTTCTGAGAGAAATGGGAAGTAGTTTGATCTTCTTGCCTTTATGGGTGAATGTAGAAGTGTTGTTCAACCCATTGTGCACCGTTTTCTTGTCATATTGCATGGTCGACCCAATAAAAGGTGACAAGTGATCATAGAGACAACATCGCAAGCAAGGGAATCATCATAGTTAGATCCAAAAGAAAAATTTACTAACACTTGCTTAGTTACCTTGATGATGTTGTGATCATTGAGCCAATGGAGTGAATAGGGTCGAGGGTGCGGTAATAGAGGCACTCCAAGCTTCTCGACCATAGTGGTAGATGCGACATCCGTGCAACTCCCTTCATTGATGACAAGAGAACTCACTTCTCCACCAACGAAGCATCGCGTTTGGATCAACATTTCCCTTTGGGCCCTGTCGAGAAGCGTTTCCTGGGTTTGCAAAACTCTCCTCCCAACAAGTGCACTCCCACGCACGGGGGGTATGGAAGCGGCTTCCTCATCAACGGTAGTAATCGCTTCTTCAACCAACACTTCGGAGTCGTCTTGAGCCTTTCGAAGCTCATCACCGATGTCATGGACCTCTAGGAGTGTCAAAGCCCGACGGTTTGGACATTCGGCTTGAAAATGGCCATAACCATGACACTTAAAGCACTTCCGCTCTTCCGCTCGTCGAGGAGGTTCCGTTGGATTCTCCGTAGTAAGCCTTTTTCCTTTGTCAATTCTTGGCGTCGGTGTGGGCCTCGGTGCGTCGCTAGACCTTGGAGAGCTTGACTCCGGAAAAGGTCGGCTAGATGGTGAGTAGACGGGCCTAAACAAGGATTTGGAGTTGGATCCTTCCACTCTTCTTCGCTCAACTCGGAGAGCCAAACTATATAATACATCCATGGGATAGTATGGTTGGACCTCAACCCTTTTTGCAACTGTGGAGCTCAACCCATTCAAAAATCGCTTCAGGGTTTGTTCTTCGATCAACACACAATGCCACGAACATTGCACACCAAATTTCCAAAGAGTCTCATTCATTGACAAACCCTCAAATAACCAATGTCGACCAAACAACATGTATGACTCGTTCAAAAAGTTCATGACACAACGACCAATACGCGAGTAATATTCATCGATGGAGACACAATGGAAGAGCTCAAAAACTTAGGTTGAACTAGAATCAAGGCATGTTCAATTCCAAATTCGCCACTAAACACCAAACGGACACCAAGATTCTTATTATGCCACTCAAAGCATTGGGAATTTTTAACCGGGGATTTCACATCCTCATAATGCAACTTATCTCGCCAATAAACTTCATCAAACAACCAATGCCTCCCAAAGATCATGCACGACTCACCCAAAGACACTACACCATATCGTCCATCTCTCAAATATGTTTCAATAGATTTCAAAGGAGAGTCTTCGGTTACCTTATTCTTCCCATGGAGAAGAATTTGCGTGCCCACGAATGGAAGGGAATGGGAGTCATCGCCTTTGATGTTTGATTCCTTGGTTGGTGGCAATGATAAACCCAAAGGAACTTCTTCTTGAGCCTCTTCAACAAGGATAAGAGGAATGGCAAGATCGATGTTCTCAACCACCTCTTGACTTGGAACTTCAACAATAGCTTCGGAAGCCTCACAAGGTTCGACGGAAGCTCCCTCGTCGGGCAAGGAATCGACCTTTACTTGCTTAACCTCTTCACACAAATGTCGGTTTTTGTGGTTTGATGGTGGTATCATAGGAATAGGAAGGACACGGTGTAGGAAACACCAACTGAGGGGCATATGGGCATCAACATAGCTTCGGGGTAATGGAAGCATCAATGGTGTAACGAACAGTGACAAATTCGATATCCCAAATGACTTCTCGAACAACCAATGACGACAAAATAACATGTATGATCCATTCAAAGAGCTCATGTCACTACGACCAACATCCAAACAATATCCATTGAGGGATGACACACATAACGAGCCCATAGACATTGGTGGAACTAGAATCATAGCTCCATCAAACCCAAACTTGTCACTAGACACCCAAGGATCACCAACATTCTTAACAATCCACTTCAAGCGTAGCGAATCATCAGACTTCGACACCACGTAATCATCATATAACTTATCACGCCAACAAACACTCTCAAACAACCAATATCTTCCAAATAGCATATGCGATTTAATCAAAGACCCCAAGGTACACCCATCTTCGAATTTAATTAAAGAGTCTTGGGTTACCTCATCGTTCGCATTGAGAAGATCATAAATGACCAAGGCATGAGAGGTGTTGGTGACAATTTCATTGTTGCTTGGCTCCTCAAAAAGTGATGTTGAGATGATCTTCGGAGCTTCTTGTTGGGGTTCTTCACATAGGACGAGAGGAAGGGCAAGGTCGACGTTCGCATCCTCCTCTTGGCTTGGAATTTTATCAATCTCACCATGTTCACCAAGAAGCTCAAGAGTTTCCCCTTCATTGGTCACAAGGACATTAACCCCGTTCATGGAACTTTCTTTTTCCTCAACCTTCTCGTGGCATGGAGATACAACGACATCGTTAAGGGGCTCACACGGACCAAGGGAAGCTCCCTTGTTGGGCTTCAGAACGACCTTTGCTCGCCTAACTTCTCCATGTCCATCAAGTGATGAAATAGACTCATGGTGGACCTCTCGCTTGTAACCGTTAGGCAAGAATCGTCGATGTATCAATCTCTTAAGCTGTGCCCATGAAGTGACCTTTACTCGACCCTCTTTAGCTCGCTGTACCTTGACATTCTCAAACCAAATGGATGCAATCCCGGTGAGTTTCGATCGAGCAATCTTGAAGGCATGCTCATCGCTATACCCCTTAGTTTCAAACTTCCTCTCCAAGCTTTGGACCCATTCAAGATAGTCTTCCGGGCCGATGAATCCATTGAATTCCGGAATCTTGGCTTCGATAGCATAGAATTCATTCCATGGAGACTTCTCAACCGCTTCCCATCGACGATGGCGTCGAAATGTGCCTCTATCATCGTCACTCGACTCGTAGGAGGGAGGAGGACGGATAGGACTTCGAGCGAGTCTCTGACATTCATCTCGGGATGGAACTTGATGCTCTGGGGCGAGGTTGTCCAACCGCGTTACAATGGCATCAAGGGTACGATTAATGGTGGAGAACCGTTCGTCATGGGTGGCAAGTCGGTTCTCGATAGCCCGAAGTCGACGGCTACTCTGGTGGCTTGAATTACCTCGAATGGAACCATTGTGACCATCCATTTCGAGGGAAAGGTATGGGACGGATTGTGTTTGGGATATTTTTGTGGAGTTTGGGGGTTTTCTTGTAGTTGGCTTGTGTTTGGTTAAGGGTTCTTTGTGTTTTTCTCACTTGGGCATTTTATCGAACACCTTGTGTGCACAAATTTTCCAACTCTTCCTCAAGCTCCAATATGCATCAAAATCAACAAACACAATAGCAATAACAATTTCTCCAACACACTTGGAGTCACAAGGGATGGGGAACACCAATATTTCAATCAAAATACCAAAATCCAACAATAGAGAACAAACTAGTATGAACAATGGAAAAACTCAAGCTAGATGAAAAACCTTGAGCTCTGATACCAAATGAAGCGTGGCGTGATGGGAATGATTGATGGACTAGCTTGAGAAGCTTGATTAACAATCGAACAAGAGCTTGAACACCCAAAAGGAATGGATATGACCTTGGATAAAGGAAATTCCACCACCAAAGGCCTAGCATCCCACCATGACCATCATAAAGGAAGATTCCACCAAATGATCAATAAAGAGATGACTTGCTAACACCACCATTAATTAATGGATAAAGTAAAGCAAGATTTTAGAGGAAAGGGAGCAACCCTAAGCAATGCATTAGCATATTCATTAATCAGTCAAAAAGTTCCTGGAAAATTATAACAACTAACTATTTATACTAAACCCAGAATTAAGACAAAACAGCGTAAAAAAGGGGTCTTCGAGCGGCAGAAGGCTGTCGCGCGGCAGCTGGCTCGGCAGTAAACTCACCGGGCGAGGCACAGGATGGCTCGGGCGAGCAGGCCGTCTGGGTGGATGGTGGCGTGCACGCCTATGGTCTGGCAGATGCTTGGCTCGGGCGAGCCAAGCGGCAGCTCGGGCGAGAAGGTCCACTGGCCGCGTGGTTGCATGCACGACTAAGACCCAGCGGAAGCATGGCTCGGGCGAGCCGATGGGTGGCTCGGGCGAGCTGGCTCTCTGACTGCCTTGACCTGTCGCTGGCCTGGGTGGGTCGCGTCCGTGACAGAATGCTGGCTCGGGCGAGCCAGCAGCTTGCTCGGGCGAGCAGGCCTTCTGTCCGCTTGGGCAGAATGGTGGCTCGGGCGAGCCACGCTTCTGGGCAGTTTTCCCTGCCGACTTCAAATGCGCATAACTTCTTCATCCGAACTCCGTTTTAGGCGTGTAAGATATCGTTGGAAAGCTCTCGGTGTGTACTATAAGCTCCCAAAATTTGAGCCTCATCGAAGTTGTATTGAAGGAGTTATGACCCGAAACGTGAAGGTGCGTACATTCCGACAAACCCACTTTGACCCGTTTGCGCTTATTCTTGCCGAAGGACTCCGAACCCTATTGAAGGCCCGAAGTAGGTCCCGATGAGGACTCGTAGCTCCACTCCCATGGTCCGGGGTCCCATTTGAAGTGGATGCCACACCCATTGCTGATCAAACCACGCCTCCAGGGTCCCGGGTCCACCTTAAAATGCACCCCACACCCGACCTTGAAGTGAGTTCGCTCGCGATTCTTAAAGGTAGTGTGGGAAGTTTTTGCAAACACATAATTCGAAGTTTGGGTCCTCGATTGATACGCTTCACTTCTCCTCGCTCATTTCATTTCATATTCGATTTTAGTAGAGTCTGTTTTTAAACAGGTGGATTCGAGAATTATTTAATTCTCGAATTCGGAACCTGGCCCCTGGACTTAGAATTTGGGTTCGTAACGGAGTTATCTTTTTACCTTTTTGGTTTGTCGATTTCCTTAAATCGGCTGGGGACTCATTCTTTCTTTTATAATCTATTTTTAATTATCATAAATACACGTCATTACCTATAAAAATGTTTACTAATGTTTTCATACATTCCCATATATAAGCTTAGGCCTCAGTCGAGAGAAAATGGTCTAGAAAATAGCATACGCCGCTTGACCTATTTTATTTTCTTCATCCATTTTCATTGGGTCGGGGAAAAACAGGTCCAACCATTGGACTGTCGTAGGTTATGCGGCCTACGACACCCCCTGGTGGCCCATGTTCTTCCTCTACGACCCATGTTTGTAAAAGTTATTCTTAAAGCATTATTAAAATATTTTTTGTGTAATTTCGGATATTTTGATAATAAAAAAATGAGTTTGTAAATGAATAAAGTTTCATCACCCCGAAAATGAATTTCATGAAACTATCCTTATTTAAGGATTAAGCAACCTTAGTCGGCTCCTGATCACCTAAGTAGCGCGTCGAAACTAATTCCCCCAATGGGAATTTCTCGGGTCCTACAGGAGTGAACATTGACTTGTTTCAACTCTTCCAAGATTAGTCCAATTTTTTCATAAGATGTTAGGCTCGGAAGAAAGCAATTTATGTAACCATTAGAAATACACAAAATCACCTTAAAGTTGCATCGGTACATTGTTAAACCATGTTAGACACAATTGAGGCAATCTCGATGTGTGTTGGTTTGAAAAGGAGTCGACGCTCGACGTTTTGATGAAAAAGCCTAGAAAAACCAAATGAAAAGAAACAAAGACTCCCCCTGTGAAACCAAGAAGTGGATTTGGGGGTAAGGCTACGAACTCGAAAGGTATGAACCTTTTGAGTTCGCCTCTCACAAAAGGAAAGACTTTACGAAAAGTTATAAAATGTGCTTTTATCAAAGTTTGGAAGGAAATCAAATTGAAACTTTACATGATTATTTCATTAACATGCAAAAGGATTGAAAGAATTACAACATATACAATTTACATGAAAAGAAACACACAAATGCTTACATGATGCTTTTTTTGAAGAAACCTTGCCTAGCCTTTCTTGAAGTGCTTAAGGCTCACTCTTGAAGTAGGTTTCTTGGATGCCTTGAATACTCCTCTTGAAGATGCCAGATAGAACCAAACGTTTTGGTGGAAAAGTGATACAAAAAGGGTGAAAAAGGATTTTTTTAAAAAAAAAAAAAATTAAAGGCACTTTTTATGGTGTTTTTGGGTAGTATAGGTTAGGCTTTTTTCTGGAGTTTTGGAGAGTTTACATAGGGATAAAGGAGGATAATATAAGGATGGGGATTAGAGGTTTAGGAGAGTGGAGAGATGGAGATAATGATGATAGGAATATAGTAGAGTTTAGAGAAGAAAGGTGGTAGAATGGAGATTAGAGATGATGGAAGAATGAGAGAATGAGAGTATGAGAGAATAAGAGTGTAGGAGGGAGATAGAATGAATGAGTTGGCGTTTTTACCTTCGTTCTAAGGCAGTATTTATAGGCTAAAGGATCCTTCAAGACGGATGTATGTGCATATATTTGGAACATTGGAGTCATCGATGTCTATAGTCCGATCGGACTTCAAGGTGGAGAAGTGCCATGTACCTGGTGGCCGGCAATGTTGTGTGAGCGAATATGAGTGTGGACTCATTTAAAGGCTGATCAGTCTAGAGAAGTGGGAGGATGAACCTTGGCTTTGTCCATGCATCCTTGGTCGCTGTGGGTGTGAATGAGTTAGCTTGTTCACATTGAATGGTTGAAGCTTTATTTGAGATTAAATTAGTGATATATGTACACTCAAGATGAATCAAAGTGCACGAGCAACACACATCAAAGACTCTAAGGAAGAACACTCACTCGATTTTCTCAGCCAATTCAAGGATTGATACACAAAAACAACACCAAGAACAACAAGATTCTCGAATGGCCTATAACTAAATCAACTTGGTGAATCAAGCATCAAGGAAAGAAAAATAAATAAAAAAACAAGATAGAGTAAGTGAATGGCGATTGAGACAGTCACACCACAATCTCATTCACAAGGGCTGGTACTTGTATCTCACTTTTGGATACAAACACACCACCAAATGATAAAAACAAGTTCTACATGACACCACTTGACTAGAAAAAACAAGATGTTGAAGTAGAAATTTTGAGAGTTATTAGAATGCTCACAAACAAAGGAAAGGCTTAAAGCTTTCACTCATATTCATCAAATTCAGATATTCTGCAAGTTAAATACATGGCGTAATATATAGGTCGAAGAAGCAGCCTAGCACACACATACACACACCTTACTAAATTACAACACTTAAGGTTTCCTAATCATGAAATAACGTCCTAAACATGCTTAATTAGGCTAAGTATGAACAAAATCATCTAACACCTTCCTTCATACTGAAGTTCTCATCCAAAATAATAGAGGGAGCCTTTAAAGCATCGCCACATGGTAACTCTCGATGGACCAGATTAGGACAATTGGGTCAATCCCCTTATGCCACCACCTACTTGCTTGTTTGCTTACTTAGCTAACCCAATCTGATAGGAAGCCTCCTTGGATCAGCAAGTGAGGGGAATTCGATAATCGCTTGAAAATGACCAAAATAACCTTTTAAGATTGCAAAATACCAAAGCTGCCAAGAATAGACCCTCCCTTACATACTCGGACTAATTGAGTTGTAGAAAATGTCCCACTAAATCATTCACATGAACTCTTTGGGAAGTCCTAGAGGATTCATTAAGTGAACCAATGGCTTTGGAATCAAACATTTTGGACACAAAATGAGCATGTACGAAGCATAACACCACAACCTGTCAAAATTGATTTTCTGGGCGAAACAATCTAGAAAATGCTTGCTCAAAGTGATCCACACAAGCGTTAATCGTCAAAATTGGCTGAAAAATATGATAAATTATGAGGATCATGACTACCAAAAATCAAGCCAAACGGACTTAAAATGAGGCCTGTGAAATTTCTCCAAAATCGCATTGCTCCAGTTTTGACTCTTCTCAACATAGCATAATGTCAAGTAGTTTTTAATGGATAAAATGGACTCTAAATTGATTTCCACTTGGTTTTTGGAGAGAATCGCGTGGCCTAGGGTCTATAGGAATCATGTGGATGATGAAAATCCACCTATAGAACTCATAAACACTACAAACCAATTGTTTTTAGGGTTTTTTGGATTAATGGAGATAAACATGAAATTAAAAGATATGAACAATTCTAAAGAGATAAATCTCACCAAATTGAACTATGATGTTCATTCTCTAGCACAAGGACCTTTCGCAAGCAAAGAGCCTTGAAACACCCAAGAAATCTCACAAAGAAGAGAAATCACCAAGCAGTTTCCACCCGAAGGATTAGCTTTCATTGATTAGGGTTTGAAAACCCACAAATACAAACTCTTCAAATGAGAGGAATTTTTGTGTCTAACCTAAAACCTTCATAAATTGTCTCTAATGGAGGGGCAGAACATGTATATAAAGGAAAGGGGAAGAAAACAACGAAAAATGAGGAAGAAAACATGCGTGATGTGCGAAAAGAGGGGGAGGCGCGACCAGCAACTCTTAGGCACTGCCAGCGTCCCCTCCAGAGAGTTGAAGCCAAGAAGCGTAGAGAGGCATCGCGGGTGCTATGCCAAACGTCGCGAGCGCTACAATGCAGGTCGCGAGCACGACCTTCTGGGCAATTTTTCTGCCGACTTCAAACTAGCATAACTTCTTCATCCAAACTCTAGTTTAGGCCCATAAGGTATCGATGGAAAGCTCTTGGTATGCAATTTAAGATCCCAAAATTTGAAGCCCATCCGAGTTGTATGAAAGGAGTTATGATTAAAAGAGTGAAAGCACACCCTTTTCTAGCCTCAGAAATTCTTCTTGCCTTGTTATTCTTGCTGATGGTTCCGGAGCACCTTAGAAGGCTCGGGAATGGTTCGGTAGAGACCCAAGATGACACACGATTCAATTTTTTGGATAGATCACATCTTGACCATTCTTAACAGTGTAATTACGGACCTCATCCCAATGCTTGGTGAGGGAGATATGCATACGAGAATTCGGACAATATTCTGGTTGTTTAGGCCTCTGTTCTGGTTCGGTTTCTTGTTGAATTTTTGTCATTTTCTTGTATTATTTGCGTTACTTCAAGGTTGCATGAAGACATGATGGCGAGTCATATTTCCATCAATGAGCACTTGCGAGGTTTTGAACTTAAGACTCCTTGGAGCTTCTTTGCATGTGTCTTTCACATAGTTTATGCATGTCATGCATGGCTGCGTGAAGCTTGTTTCTTCACGTAAATAATGTGCATGCAATAGGCTAGGTTTCTCACATGTGATGATGCATGTGTTTTTGCATGAACTTGTACATGTAGAGTGCGTGCACGCAAGCTTCTTGACTCGGTTTCTTTTATTTATTAGCTTATCTCTATCTATATTTATATGCTCAAATACCCAATGTCTTCAAGGTGATATCTATCAAGCTCCAAACTTTATAGAGAGAGTTTGATAACATTTTAATGAAAGAATAAGAGGATATTCAAGAATTTTTCACTTGTGTCTCCAATGTAATCAATCGAATTAAATTATACGGAGACATAGTTGAAATAGAAAGGTGGTCTAGAAGGTATTATGGAGTCTTCCAGCAAAATATATAGGTTTTGTCATTGAAGAGTCGAGAGACTTATCGACACCCACTCTAATAGAGTTTAAAGGATCCATTCAAGCACTCGAAGAGAGCATAAGTAGATTTAATAAGCCACTAAAACAAGCATTTCAAGCAAAATTAAAATTTACAAGCGATGGAGAAAACCAGAAAGAAAGAGGCTTTGATCAAAATTTCAAAGAAAGAAAGGGGCCAACAAATAATGGAGGTCGTGTGAGAGCAAGTTATAAAAACCAAGTCGTGATAAGAATTCTAATATATATTGTAGATTGTGCAAAATAAGCAACGAGAATACCAATGATTGACGGTACAACTTTAAAAACATGCACTTGGCAAACCGATCACATACGTGATTGTCAAAACCGACAACATGATGGAATGAAGTTCATACAAAAAGGTGATTATGTTGGATCAACCGAAAGCGTCTTCTACTCTTGCCTTCAAACATAGCAAGGGAAAGAAGATATATGGTATGTAGATAGTGGTTGCTCAAACCATATGACTATAGATAAAAACACCTTTGTCCAACTAGATGAATGAATGAAATCAAATATCACACTTAGTGATGGGAACATACAAGAGGTCACTAGCAAAGGGATCATCCATGTTAAGGCTCAGAATATGTCAACCAAATACATCCAAGATGTCTTGTATGTCCCGGGTCTAGCACAAAACCTTCTAAGTATAAGCCAACTCTTGGAGAAAGGATTATTCAGTAAAATTCGACGACAACAAGATCATCTCCAATAGTGAGTTTAATGCTAACATGGCACGAGATGAGAACGGAATTAGGTTCTATAGGACACTCTAGTAATAAGAATAAGACTTGACTCGCAAGAATTTCGCTGTTAGTCTCAAGATGAGTTTGAAGGTGAGATGAACTCATAAATATTTTTTTTGTAGGGAAAAAAAATATTTATGAGTTGAACTCATAAATATTTTAGTTATATTTTTTGTCTCTCTCATCCTCCACCTCATTTTTTATCAATGTAATCAAATTAATTATATTATTAAGTAGGATTCACTTTTTTCCAATTAATAAGAGTCACAGTCATACTCACCATTGGAAAACTAGCGAAATAAAGAGAAAAAGGTTGACTCTCTTGATAATAGTCCACACATTCCACCTCATCTAATGAATCAAACTGAAGCTTACTATTGTTGGTGCTCTAAATGTGTCATATTCGACCAAAAAAAAAAAAAGGATCAGGTGATGTTTCAATTTTTATGCTCTCTAATATAATCTTTCCTTTAAAAACTCTCGTAGAGCAAATGATAGTCTTAAGTTCAACGATGGAAAAATCAACGTCATGGCATCAAAGATATTGCCAAATAAATCTTGCAAGCCTTAAAGTTTTGCAGTAGAAAAATATGGCAATTGGCCTACCCTCAATAAAAAAAAAAGGCAAAATATTTTTGAAGGTTGTATTATAGAAAAATTCATAGATTTCCCTTCATTAATTTTCATGGAGGGCTAAGGCTCCATTATAACTTGTCCATGCGAATATTTGGGGCCTAACTCGATATCTCAACGTGGGAGGAAAAATATATTTCTTATTATTTGTCGATGATTATACCCTCATGATGTGGGTATACTTTCTTGACCATAAGTCAGAAGTATTCTCTAATTTCATTTAATTCAAGGTTCTCATTGAAAAGCAAAGCGGACATAATCTTCAAATTCTTCGAATTGGATCATAGAAGAGAATTCTACTGGGAAGATTTTGATAATTTCTGCAAGCAACAAGGCATCAAAAGAGGATCAACAATGAGGCGAACACCACAACAAAAGGGTGTTGTAGGAAGGAAGAATAGAACAATTGTTGAAATGGCTTGTAGCATGTTGCACACCAAGGACTTTCCTAAGCATTATTTTGCCAAGTATGGACATTTTTCCTTGCCGTTCGGGCTTCCAAACGTCCACATTTGGATTGGAGTGTGACTCGGTGATTTGTGCTGGAGTTTAACATTTGAAAACTTTTTAAGTAAATCTATCATATATTTCATGAATAATGCTTTGTAAAATCACTTTCCCTTTACTTATTCATTTTATGAGTCATAGAATTAAACCTTTAAGAGTGAACATCCACTTGTTCTAACTCTTATAAATTTAACCAAATTTGCTCATTTAAATGTTAGGCTCGGAAGAGAGTGATTTATGCAACTATTATTTAGAAATATAAGAAGAAAAACCCTAAAGTTGCATTGATACATTGTAAAACCATGTTAACCATAGTTTATGCAACCCTCGATGTGTTTTGGTTCGAAGTGGGAGTCGCCACCCGACTTTTTAAGGGAAAAACCAAGACAAAACCAAAAGGAAAAGAAAGAAAGACTCTGCCTGCGAAACCCAAGAATGGATTCGGGGGTAAGGCTACAAACTTTTGATAAAGTTTGGAAGGGAAATGGATGAATACTTTATAAAATTACTAAAAGTTTAAGGGAAATGGAGATTAAACTTTAAGAGTTCACCTTTCATAACAGGAAAGACTCTACTAAAAGTTTAAAATGTGCTTTTGATAAAGTTTGGAAGGGAAATGGATGGATACTTTATAAAATTACTTCATTGAATCATGCAACAAGAAATGGATGGAAAAAGCCTTGCCTAGCCCTTTGATGCTTGATGAATCCTCCTTAATACTTTGAAACTTTCCTCTCCAAGTGCCAAAATAATGATAGAAAAGGTGGTGAAAGATGATAAGAAAAGGGGTAGAAAGAGGGTAATAAGAAGGCTTCTTTTGTGATTATGAATGTGATTAGGCTAGGTTTTTTGTGGAGTTTGGGATGAATAAAGGTAAGATATGTATTTAGGCTTTTTGTCATGGAAGAATGGTAAAGATTATGGCAAGATAGATGATGGAAAGTAGGATAGAATAGAGGATGGATAGAATAAGATATGAATGAGAGATGAATATGAGGTAAGAGGTAGAGGAAGTAGAGATATTATGAGAGAGATTAGAGAGGGATAGACGATGAGTGAATTGGTGAGTGAAATGACTTGGAGAGGGATGGTATTTATAGGAGGAGGAGATTCATGTACGCATGCATGCATACATAGTAATCTCTAAGCTGTGCTGAATACCAAGGCAGAAAGGGGGAGCTCACCTAGCATGGTCGGTGGCACGTGGTCAATTGACCACGTGTGGCGGAGTCACCAAGGCCGACTGGCCACTACGCCAGGGGGGAGGGACCAGCTTCGTCCATGCATGCATGGACGGTGGAGTGTGAAGTAAACCAACTAGGGAAGCTGCCATTCACACTGGAAGAAATGAGCACATTATTTAGCTAACTTTTTTAGGTGTTTTTGAGTACTTTTGTGAGGATTCGATCTCGTGATCTCTGGCGCTTGCTGTTAGGGTTTGCATGGCTCCATTTTTATAAAAAAAAAATATACATGTAGCTAGGATGAACCACATGTGATCATGCATGTGACTTTAGTTGAACAAATACATGTAAAATGCATGCATTTATCGAATCTCATTTATTTCTTCCGCTCTTATTTTTATATTGTCTTATGCGTCAAAATCCCGATGTCTACACCAAGGCAATTAACACTACCGTTTACATACTCAATCAGTCTCCCACAAAGTCAGTCCTCAAGAAAACCCCATATGAAACATGGTTCAAAAGAAAGCCTAGGGTGGATCACTTCAAAGTATTCAATTGTATAGCCTATTCGCATATAAAAACAATCGGAAAAAGCTTGATGGGAAGAGAAGTGCATCTTCATCGGCTACACTTATGAGCCAAAAGGGCATCGTCTCTACAACCCAAAAACCAAGAAGATAGTGATTTCAAGAGATATCATATTTGATGAAACATCCAAATAGAGCAAGCTAAAAGATTTATCTGAACACTCAGCACAAGGAAGTGTTTAAATTCAAGAGAAAGAGAAGAAGGGCGTCTTGATTTGGATCCATCTCCAACAGAAAATCAATCCTCATGCAAATCATGACTTACAAACAAGTCCTTCAAGCTGTCCCCAACCTACTCAAATAAGTCAACGTGAAAGACATTCTCCAAGATATTTATAAGATTGTAAATGTGGCCAACCAATTTGCTAGGGAGCAACAATCGTTCCAAAAAGCAACAAAAGATGAAAAATGGATTGGGGTAATGAATGAATAGATGAAGATGATGGAGAAAAATCACACATGGGAATTAGTGGAGAAGCCCTAAGATAAGGATGTCATTGGTTTCAAGTGGGTCTATAGGGTCAAGTATCACGAGGATGGCTCAATTAGAAAATATAAGGCACGCTTAGTAGCCAAAGGATACTCGCAAGAACCAGGAGTTGACTTCAATGAGACTTTTGCTTCTGTTATTCGTATAGAGACTATCAGAACAATACTTGCCATCGCAATACCATTAAAGCTCAAAGTTTTTCAATTGGATTCCAAGTTAGCTTTTCTTAATGGAGAACTAGAAGAAGAGGTCTATGTGGAACAACCTCTAGGCTACATCATTGAGGGCTAAGAAAACAAAGTTAATCGTCTTCGAAAAGCACTATATAGCCTTAAGCAAGCCTCCGCATGCATAGAATAGTAAAATATATGGATATCTTTTAAGTAATGAGTTTCTAAAATGCCAAACTGAGCCATCTTTCTCCATCAAGTCACAAGATCCATAAGAATTTTTCATATTATGCCTCTATGTGGATGATCTTATCTGCATAGGCACCAATCCAAAGTTGATTGAAGAATTCAAAAAGGCAATGATGTCATAATATGAAACGACAGGCCTAGGGCTAATGAAGTATTTCCATGGAATGCAAGTAAAACAAACCCTAATTTCAGATCTTTCTATCGCAAGAAAAATATGCTTAAGATCTTCTCCAAAATTTAAGGGTTTTTGGCAACAAATAATTCGTACTGAGGGGCTTCTGACTGGGAATAATCCAAAGTGACTTTTTGGCCACTAGCAGTCTGTACTTTTTCACTATTTTCTCGCAACAGTCCAAAATCAATTTCCGGCACCGGAAAGCTGACGTGGCGACCGGAAATCTCCTTTTTGGAGTGTGAAAACCCCTAATTTCCGGTCGCCATGTCAGCTTTTTGGTGCCGGAAATTATTTCTGGACTGCTATGAGAAAATAGTGAAAAAGTACAGACTTCTAGTGGCCAAAAAGTCACTTTGGATTTTTCCCAGTCACAAGCCCCTCAGTACGTATTATTTGTGGCCAAAAACCCAAAATTTAATATGAGCAACTACAAGCCTATCATAGCAACTACGGCTGTTTTTGGAAAACTCTATGAAAATGATGGCATGGAGAAAATTAATGCATCTACCTATCAGAGTCTTGTTGGATCGTCGATATATCTCGCACATATCATGTCGGATATAGTACATGATGTTAGCTTTTTGTCAAGGTTCTTGAGTGAACCTAACATAGCACGCTTTAGAACAATTAAGAGGATCGGTATATCAAAGGTGTAAAGAACCATAGAATTCTCTATGAGACAGAAAAAGACTTCACGCTTACATGATTTACAAATAGCGATTGGGTAGGTCGTGCAGATGACAAAAAGCGTATTAGTGGGAATGTGTTTCAACATGGACCCAAAACTATTTCATCGAGTTCAAAGAAGCACCCAACGGCTGCTCTATCATCAGCCAAAGTAGAGTATGTAGTAGCGACTAATGAAACATGTGAAGCTATTTAGTTAAGAAGAATACTTGCTGATTTACGAGTTGGTCAAGAAGATCCTAGAATGCTTTTTGTGACAATATGTTGGCAATAACAATGATGAAAAATTCAATCTTTCAAAGGCGTAGAAAGTATATAAAAAATACGACGTTATTTCATTCGTGAGTTGGTTGACAAATGCGAGATTAAACTATAATTTTGTAAGATAGGAGATCAACTTGTAGGATATTTACCAAGGAAATACTGACCGAGAAGTTTAATATATTCTATCGAGAATATCTTGGAGTTCAAGATTTTTCAAGATTAAGGGGGAGTATTAAAAACTTAAATTAATCTTAAAAAATCTTAGTTAAATGTCTAGAATAATCATTTATACATTAAATAGTTATATTACTAAAAGACACATTACTGAAAGACACATTGCACAGGAAAAAGTCTAGAAAGAACTATTCATTGAATATGAAAAGGTGCATGAATGTACAATGTATTAGGAGAATAGGATTCATTGTACTTGGTAAAAGATGACAACAATCAATACTCATGCATGTAATCCAATATATTCAATCAAGTAATTCTATCAAGCAATTCCTTACTATCTTCTTATTCCTTAGAAATTCAACATAAAACACATTATCAATCTCTCTGTGGACATTTTTTCTCGTCGTTTAGACTTTTAAACATTCGCGGGACGGGGGATTTGTGATGAGATTTACTTTTTAAAGCTCTTTAAGGATTATTCACAAATTTCATGAATAATAGTTGTAAAAAGTACTTTCCCTTTGCTTGGTGCATCTCGAGAATCATTAAATTAACCTGTTAGGGGTGAACATCCACTTGTTCCAACTCCTTTGAGATTAATTCAATTTCTTCATAAGATGTTAGGCTCGGAAGAAAGCAATTTAGGCAACCATTATTTAGAAATACACAAAATCACCGTAAAGTTGTATTGGTACATTGTAAAACCATGTTAAGCATAGTTTATGCAATCCCGATGTGTTTTAGTTCGAAAAGGAGTCACTACTCGACTTTTTAAGAGAAAAGCAAAGAAAAACTAGAAAAGAAAACAACAAAGACTCCGCCTACGAAACCAAGAAGTGGATTCGGGGGTAAGGTTACGAGCTCAAAAGGTAGGAACCTTTTGACTTTGCCTCTCACTAAAGGAAAGAGACTCTACTAAAAGTTACAAAGTGTGCTTTTACTAAAGTTTAGAAGAGAGATAAATAAGAACTTTACAGAGTTCCTGAATAAAAATGCTACTCAAGTACGTTTCCAATTTAGTTAAAATTGCCACTGTACTTTAAAAACTGTCAAAATTGTCACTCGACTTTCCAGATTAATAAAATATACCCCTCTACCCTTATTTTAACCTGCTACAGCAGGTAAACCTAGTTTCCACCCCCAATTTTCTGGTCCCTTCATCTTCCTCTTCTCCATCGATTCTCCCCTACTTTAGAAGTGTATTTTTCTAGGTTTTGTCTTAGCTCAACCGCAAAACTCATCTTCCGCTGCTACTCTTACCATCGTTGGTATGTTTCTCCCCTCTATCCTTATGACCCAATTTTTTCTCCTCATTCAATTTCACTCAATTGCTCAATCTTTACTTCTATCTCCGTGGGCGTTTTCCTTAATCTTTGCCCCACCCATACCCAGTGGAGAATCCGTCAATTTTTGCCCCACGGAGCAGACCCATTTCACCAACTCCAAAGGCGGAGGTGGATCAATCTCGAAAGGTGGAGGCTCCAACGCCAAGCACCGAGAAAATCTTGGTGGGATCTCCCATGGAAAACGGCAATTTGGCCAGCAAGTCCAATAATCTCACTGTCGTTTCAGCCCTGCCGGTAGCGGGGAACGGTGTTGTAGCAGTGGATACGAAATCTTCGATGGTAGCCAACGATTTAGCGTTATATGCCAAACTGTCACCAATGATGAAAGAATCTAGGGCATAGATGGTGTGGTGGTGGTGCAAACAACAGTGGAGGAAGCTTCTTCATCGTCACCAAAAATGGAATCCCAAGATCAAAGTCGTGTTGAATCCACATCCACATCTACTAAACCGTTAGTATCACCAGATTCTTGAAAATTTTTATTTTATTCTTACCCCATTCTAATTTATTGGCTTGGAGATTTTCTCTTTATTTCATATGTCAAACTTTTTTGAGTGTTCTTATCTGTATATTATCAAGTCTTCTTACATATTTTGCCCTACATCTTGTGTGATACAGGTAAGTCTCAAAACATTACATGCTAATTATTGCAGGTGAGATGAAGATGAAAAAGGGGAGAAGAAGATAAAATAGGGAAGAGTTGATGGAGTAGAGGAAGAGGAAGGGACCGGAAAATTGGGGATGAAAAATTAGGTTTACCTGCTGTAGCAAGTTAAAATAAGGATAGAGGGGTATTTTTTATTAATCTGGAAAGTCGGGTGGCAATTTTGGCAGTTTTTAAAGTGTAGTGACAATTTTGATTAAATTGAAAACTTGGGTGACATTTTTATCCAGGTACTCAACTTTACATAATTATTTCATTCAACATGCAAAAGAGATAAAAAAAAAAGAAAGAGGAAATACAAAGTATGATCTTTATTTACATGAAAAGAAATACTCAAAAGCTTACATTATGCCTTTTAGGGAGAAGTCTTGCCTAGCCTTTGAAGTAGCTCTTTTGAATGCCTTGAATTGAATCACCCTCTTGAAGATGTCAAAATAGTACCAAATATATGGATAGAAAAGGGATGAAAAGGGGATAAGAAGATGGTAAGAAAGGGTTCTTTTTGTGAGCTTTTAATGGAGTTTTGGGAGGTGTTGTGGAGGGATAATGAAAGGTAGGATATGATTAGAGATTAGAGATTTAAGAGAGTATAGAAATGGTGATTATGGTGGAGGAAAATGATGGAAAAAGGTAGGAAAAAGACTATTTTGTAGAATTTTTGGATAGTATAAGGTTAGGCTTTTTCGTGGAGTTTTGTTATTTTTATGTAGAGATAATGGAGGATAGGATAAGAATGGAGATAAGGGGTTTAAGAAATTAGAGGAATGGAGATGGTAACGATAAGAATATGATGGATTTTAGGGGGGGGGGGAGGATGATATAGAATAGAGGTTAGGGATGATGAGAGAATGAGAGTGTAGGGAGGATAGGAGAGAATGAATTGGTGAGTGAATGTGGCTTCGAGAGAGGTAGTATTTTGATAGGATCCGCAAGTGCACGGTGCACAATGTAGTATATCAAGGTCTAGGGATGGCAGTCAAGTCCGAATCCAAAGCGAATCCGGTTCGCCCCGACTAAAAAATCTGAATTCGAATTCGACTAAAAAAACTCCGAATTCAAATACGATTAAAAAAATCCGACTCTGATTATAATTGGGGCGGGTATGGAGGTGACCACCTCCGATCCGATTAAGTCCGATTAAGTCCGATTATAGTCGATCGATTAAGTCCGATTATAATAATTAATATAAAAAATTAAAAAAAACAGAAAATTAAAATGACCGATTTTTTTTATAGTAGATTGTAAAAGTTTTTTTTTTCTTTTTTTTTAATGGAAATCGTGTATTACTATTAGCCATTAGGGTTTAATTTCATCAGTTTCACTTTACCTGCCCTACGCATCCGAGCCCCCGCCCCCCAGGCTCCCATCGTCCCCTTCACTTTACCGCCCTCTTCTGCTCTTCTCCTGCGCATCCCAACCCCAGGCTCCCATCCCAGCGCCGTTACCACCATCATCCACCACCTTTGATTTCTTCTTCCGAGTTTCAAGTTCTGAGTTCAACGTCGCTACCACCATCATCTCCAGTTCAGTCTCATCTGACCTTTGTCCTCTCTGCCTCTCTCTGTCTGCGCCTGCCGTCTAGCCTGTCTCCTCTCTCTGTCTCAGCTGATCGTCGCACCCCCTCACGACACCCGACCGCTACGTTAGGACCACCGCACGCAAATATTTTTAAGAATTATTGTTGGTGTTTTATTTTAACAAGTATGATATATAATTAGAGGTAATCGGAGTTAGGAGTAATCAGAGTCGGACGAAATCATTTTATGGAAATGTATAACAGCTAATCGTAGTCGAAGGTAATCCGATTACCTCCGATTGAATTTTGATTTGGAGGTCCTCCGACCTCTAATTAATCGGATTTGGAGGTGGGCCTCCACCTCCGATTATTAATTGGAGCGAAGGTGGAGGTACCTACCTCCGATTCGCCTCCGACCCATTGCCATCCCTATCAAGGTCGTCTCTCAGGGACTTGTTCAACTACGCACTGAATTATCTCACTACAAAGGATGTTAGGTCGTTCAAGGTGTTTATGTATTTAAAAGATTCTAAACTGAAATTAGAAAAGTAATAAACTTTAAGACTTCTGATGGATAATTAAGGGAGTTTAGGAGAGTCCACTCTAGTTAATCAATCAATTAGGAGCTAATTCTAGTGCAAGGTAATATTGATAGTGTCGGGGTCTATAACCTTTCTAAGACCTATCACAGCAATATTTCGATCCGAGGTGACTTGCAGTGACTAAACTAAACCCCTATTCTCATGGCTATTTAATTCAATCAAAGATAAGAATGGATTATAACACGACCCTAAGCATGAACCCATTATTTCTAACTGTGTTCAATGCCTATTCAATCTTCGTTTATCCAATTCAAAATAACAATCTTTCGATCTGATATTAAGAATCAAAACCAAGCAAAAGGTGATCAATCAATTATTATGACATATGAAACAAGAAGATTAAACGAATGTATTAAAACCTAAAACCGAAATCACACATCATAAATCAATCAAGAAACATCGAGTTTATCCCCTAAACAATGAATTTAACTACTTATGATAATAAAAACTAATAAAATAGTAACGAAACCTAAATTAATGAAAATAGAAAATAAACCGAATATCTGAGTCGTCGAATTCGATCTCTTCGTGTCACCCAAATCGATCTCCTTCTCCTCCTCTTTTATTCCTAATTTACTAGACGGCTCCCCGAAGGGAGGAAAATACAAAGAAAAACTAATACTAAAGCGTGAATAATGATAACTAATGGAATAATTGATCCCTTACAGTTATGCGGCGACTTTTCTTTTATAAGGTGGTAGTAGACGCTATCAGCGCCTTAAGTATTTTGTTTCGTAGTTGCTATTCTAAACCAGGCGCTGATCGGGGGTACCAGACACCACCAGCGTCTCTAGTTTTCACGTGAAATTCTTCCGCTGGGCAAGACGCTTGCAGGGGGTGCATAGACGCTGGTGGGGGGTACATTGTTGAAGTCGTCCGCCTCTTAGTTTGGGCGTTGGCGTGGTATGGGTTACCTCCATTTCTTCTTCCCTTAGCCCATCTCCTCTTCTCCTCATATTCTTCTTCACTTTTCATGGTTTTATATAGATTTGTGAACAAATCTGCAAAACATATCAATCTCCAAACCAAGTGAAGAAATCATAGAATTTGATATAAAAATACAAGATTATATTACATAATTAGTTAAAATATACAAGTTAAAAACCTAATAAATGCTATAAAATACACATTTATCATATTTATAGGCTAGGAGGAGGCTTGAACATACAGGCACATACATGTATCCTTTATACCCGTAGTCAATAGGTATCAAATTGCCCAAACTTTGAGGTGGTTAAGGTGGTGTAAGTGGCGATCGACAGAATGGAGATGAATGAATCTATGTGTGAATGCCTGCCGATCGACCCTTAGAAGGGGGGAGGATGAATCCGACTTCGTCCATATATCCCTTGGTCGGCAAGTGTGAAAGGATGAGCATCGGAAATAGGTTGTTCACACCTTTTGACGGTGTGAGCTTTTTAGGCTAAAATGGATTCCTTTGTGAGGTTTCGAACTTGAGACTTCTTGGAGGTTCTTGCTTGTGTTCTTTATGTAATTTATGCATGGAGTGCATGGCTATATGAAGCTTGTTTATGTAAAAATTGTGTATGCAGTAGGCTAGATCATTCGCATGTAATGGTGCATGCGTTCTTATGCGAACTTGTGCATGTAGAGTGTATGCGAGCAAGTGTCTTGGCTTTGGCTTTGGCTCCCCTTATTTCCTAATTTTCTAACTAAATTATATAAAAAGGAAATAATGAAAATTACATCAAAAGTAGATAAAACTATGCTAAAATCCGGTGTCTACACTCGCCTTCCATGACCGAACAATAATTCTACCACCATTATTCATCTACATTTTTCCTTCATCAAATAGGAATTGTAAAGTTTATGAGGATGTAGGGCTCCTCCTGCCCCTTCTACTTTCGTCTCTGTCGTAAAGACTTGGTTGTCACACCCATTCCACCATTCCCCAGATTTAATTAGTCTCACGCCCTATACTCATTGCTAATAGGACTCTTATGTTTGGGGTGGTAAAATTCTAAACCACCAAAACCAAAACCAATGCTCCGAAATTATGTCCAGGTAAGGTATGGGCTTGTAAAATTTGGATTGGGTTTGACTTAACAAAGTACATTAAAAATTGGGAAATTGGATTTTAATAATACGAACTTTTGGCCATATAAGACTTAATAATACAAATTTTGACCCCCTGTTGCCCCCAACAGTACGCCACCGAGTTAAGTTGAACTTAACT
Source organism: Portulaca oleracea (assembly GCA_029582165.1). Lineage (NCBI taxonomy): Eukaryota > Viridiplantae > Streptophyta > Magnoliopsida > Caryophyllales > Portulacaceae > Portulaca > Portulaca oleracea. The sequence goes on from CM055875.1 coordinate 21,469,411, forward strand.
CGGTGGCGATCTGACATGGCGGCGGAGGCACGCGCCTAGTTGTTTTGACTTTGTCATGTCATCCACGTTGACTTAAAAAATATTACGAACTTTTACTTATGTTGCTCTAAATAATACGAACTTTTTTTCTCTCTAAAAATCTCAGATCCCATTTTTACTTCTTCATCTTCTTCAATTCCCCCCCCCCCCAATTCCCAAAAAACCCCAGAAAATCCTTCTTTCTCTCTCTTCCTTCCTCTTCTTCAATCCTGTAGTTTTTAGGGAATGCCCACCAGGTGAAAATGCATTATTCAGAGCAAGAAGATGAAGAAGTAAAAATGAGGATTACCATGAAATCGAAGGATAGCTCGCTTCAGAAACAATGGATGCTCCTGGATTAGCTTTCCTCTTCATCTTCATATTCTCACTCTCCTCAATGCAGAGATCTGGGTAAAAAAAGGGTGATGAAAGTTGAGAAGAAGAAGGGGAGCAGTGAAGTGGAAAAAAGGGTGGTTGGGAGGTTGAGAAGGCATTTCGCCATTGTTGACGAGTTTGAGCATCAAGTTGTGGCTCATGATGAAGATATGAAGAAGATGAAGATGCAAAAGGGAAATGTGGGATTTTTAGAGAGAGAAAAAAGAGGTGGGGATGATGAAGATGAAGGAGGAGAGAGAGGAGTTTTCTGGGTTTTCTGTGAATGGGGAGGGGGAGGGGGAGGGGGAGGCAGAGAAAAAAGTTTGTATTATTCAACATAAGTAAAAGTTCGTATTATTTTTTAAGTCAACGTGGATGACGTGACAAAGTCAAAACAACTATGCGCGTGCCTCTGCTGCCACGTCAGATCAACTTAACTCGGTGGCGTACTGTAGGGGCAACATGGGATCAAAGTTCATATTATTAATCACCAAATCAAAATTTCATATTATTAAGTCTAATATGGCCAAAAGTTCGTATTATCAGAATCTTATTTCCCTTAAAAATTTGATTTCAGAAAAATTTGGACATTCATATCTTATCCAAAACTTGGATTTTTAATTGTTTTTTTTCTTTGTAGTTTTTATGTTATTTAATAAAAATAGTACTTAGACCAATGCGTTGCACATGACAACATTAAAGTACACATATTGTCAGGATAAACTTAACCACATTCGTAATATCATTCAAAATATTGGTACAAAGATGCTTTTTGTAAATTGAGTTTTTAATTATAATAGCGAAATTTTAACTAACACCATAAAAGTCAACACTTAATTAAAAGCAGCGAAAAAGATAAACTAAAATAAGACAAAAGAATTTTTAAAAAAAATCTTCATATCTTTTCATATCCATAAAACTAATATACAAATATTATAAAACCAAACCATTAAAAACAAATAAATTTAATAACAAATCATTAAAGTGTAAAAGGTTAAGATAGATAGTTGTTATGAATAAATATCAATAATTAATAGGGTTATTGAATTCTAATAATACGAACTTTGGGCCATATAAGACTTAATAATACGAACTTTCGACTTGATTCTTAATAATACGAACTTTGACCTCCTGTTGGATACAGTAACACGCCACCGAGTTAGTGATTATTTGACTCGCCGGAAAGATGAGTTGGCAGGCAAGACAGATGAGAGAGAAAGAGGGAGGAAGATGAAGAAGAGGGCTGACATGACATTTTTTTAGGGTCAAATGATGAGTTGGCAAGGTCAAACAAGGAAGAACACATGCCTTGCTTGCCAAGTCATCTTTCCGGCGAGTCAAATAATCACTAACTCGGTGGCGTGTTACTGTATCCAACAGGGCGTCAAAGTTCATATTATAAAGAATCAAATCGAAAGTTCGTATTATTAAGTCTTATATAGCCCAAAGTTCGTATTATTAGAATCCAATAACCCTAATTAATAAGTTAATTGAATAAATCACATATTTATGCACGCACACATTAATATTATAAGATTTTTTAAAAAAATAAATATAATTAATTATAGATTTTCTAAAATGTCCGAGTTAAAACTCATATATTTCTACACTCACTCTTTATATATATATATATATATATATGATATGTGATATATGATTTGATTGTTATAATACAATGGAATTTACTTTTTTTTCAAATAGTAAATGGAACATCCAAGTTATAATATAGACAAAGTGATATTATTTAAATTTGAATAATTTGATCTCAACCCGAAAAAACTCATATCAAGGTGAGTCACCTCTATTCTTTTGATATGTAGCGTAAAGTTGAGTAAAGTAAGGTTCGGTAAATTTAGGTGAATTTAGTAATGTGCAAAATGAGTGTGTAAAAGTTGGGGTAAGAACGTGTTCTCTTCGGATATAGGACAAATTTTTTGTATCTAACTCACTTCTACACAATCTTTTCTACTTCACTTAACTATTCACAAACTACTTTACCTAACTTACATAATATATGTAAAAATTTATATATTCAATAAGTGATGTGATTGACATGATTTGCCTTACTCATAATTGTACCTTATTAAAAATAATAAAATATACATTTAAAATTTATATATTAAATGATCTGACTAATGTGACTTACCTTGCTAAATACTATTTAGCAACAACACTTACACAACTTCACTTACCTTTCCAACTTACCTTTCCCTCTAGCTATCCTACATCCGAAAAAAATAGGACCTAAATTTGGATAAAATAAGTGAAACTGTAGATTGAATAAAGTCAGGTAGGGTAGAAAATATTGCTAGTTTACCAAAGCAAATAATAGAGTTTCCTATAAGTCAAAAATTAAGGTGATGGTCGGCAATAGTGTTTAAAGTGACGTTTAGTGTTTTAACCGAGTCAAAATTCTAATTAAATAAATATCATTGTTTATAAGCTAACTTTTCAAGTAGCGATTAACATCTCAAGAAGTGTTTTATGAAACATCAATAAAGCTAATATTTAGTGTTTAGAGTAGCGGTTCATATTTTTGATCAAAAAATGACTCTTTAAAAATGTTATGTTTGAATCCTATTATTTACCTTAATTCATATTTCCCTTACTATTTTGAAGAATGCTATGGGTAGGACTGAGGCCTAGCTTTGGGTCATTGACATCCCTATGACCTATTTGATTATTCCCCTGAAATAGCAGCTTAATGGATTAAACAACTTATTTGTATAAACAAAAATATAAAAGTTAACTTATTGTCCGAACACAACTTTTATTTAACGGTCTGTTCTTTGTTATTGTTAATAACAATTTTTACCAACCATCCAAGAGTTACTTATTTGACAGTATTTATCCAGATTTTGTTTATTTTTACCAATATTACCAAAAGTTGACCTAATTTAAATTTAAAATAGCAAAATTGGATATAAAAAATTAATCTTCTTATGAAAAAATGAAACAAATTAACTTTAAAAATAATAAAAATTTAAAAAGTACAAAATATTGTTATCTCTTTCTCTCTCTACTACAACAACAACCACCCACCACCACCACCATTGCTAGATCCACCACCTCGGTGGTGGTCGCTGTAGACACCGGGATTTTGACGCATAAGACAATATAAAAATAAGAGCGGAAGAAATAATAGAGGTTGGATAAATGCATGCATTTTACATGTATTTGTTCACCTAAAGTCACATGCATGATCACATGTGGTCAATCCTAGCTACATGTACATTTTTTATATAAAAATGGAGTCATGCAAACCCTAAAAGCAAAACACACTCAATCCTCACTTCATCTCATTCTCATTCACTCACCAATTCACTCATCATCTATCCCTCTATACTCATTCTCTAATCTCTCTTATCATTCATCTCTCTAATCTCTCTTAATCTCCACTTCTTATACCTTCATATACATCTCTCTTATCATCCTATTCTTCTATTATCTTTCTTACCACCATTATCTTCCTAATCTTACATCACAAAAAGCCTAAACACATATCCTATCTTATCCATCCTAAACTCCACAAAGAACCCTAGCCTAAACACATCCAAAGCCACAAAAAGCCTTCTTATTCCCTCTTTCTACTTCTTCTTCTTATCATCTTTTTCCATCCCTTTTTTCCTTTTGGCACTTGGAGAGGAAAGTTTCAAGGCATCAAGGAGAATCCAACAAGCATTCAGAGGATAGGCAAGGCTTTTCCCAACAAAGTAGCAATGTAAGCTTTTAAGTGTCTTCTTCTCTTGTAAATAAGTGTATATTTGTACTTTTTCACCTTTTATATTATATTCTTGTTGCATGATTCAATGAAGTAATTCTATAAAGTATTCATCCATTCCCCTTCCAAACTTTATCAAAAGCACATTTTAAACTTTTAGTAGAGTCTTTCCTGTTGTGAAAGGCGAACTCTTAAAGTTTACTTTTCGAGTTCGTAGCCTTACCCCCGGATCCATTCTTGGGTTTCGCAGGCAGAGTCTTTCTTTCTTTTTCTTTTGGTTTTATCTTGGCTTTTCCCTTAAAATGTCGGGTCGTCACTCCCATTTCGAACTAAAATACATCGAGGGTTGCATAAACAATGGTTAACATGGTTTTACAATGTATCCATGCAACTTTAGGGATTTTCTTTCTTATATTTCTAAATAATATTTGCATAAATCACTCTCCTCTGAGCCTAACATTTAAATGAGCAAATCGGGTTAAATTTAGAAGAGTTTGGAACAAGTGGATGTTCACTCTTAAAGGTTTAATTCAATGACTCATAAAATGCATAAATAAAGGGAAAGTGATTTTACAAAATATTATTCATGAAATATAGGTTTGATTTTCCTTAAAGGGTTTTTTTCAAAGGTTAAACCCCAACACAAATCACCGAATCATCTCCTAATCCAAACGGGGACGTTCGGAAGCCCGAACAACGAGGAAAAATGTCCACAATCGCCGACAAGTGTGGCAACGGCGGTGGGTCAATGGGTGGTGGTTATGGGTGAAGAGAGATGAGAGAATTGCCATTCTTCTCTCTCTTTACCCACAAACCACCATTAGATATCCACCACCACGGCGGTAATCGCCGACAAGTGTGACGATGGCAGTGGGTCAATGGGTGGTGGATATGGGTGAAGAGTAAGGAGTGAGGAGAGAATCGCCACCCTTCTCTCTCTTCACCTTATATACAACCACCACTCACGGACCTGCCACCCTACCACCACAATTGTTGGAAACCGAAAACCACCACCGCAATGGTGGTGGGTCAGTGGGTGGTGGTTTTGGGATAAGAGAATGATGGGTAGTGGACTAGTGGTTCTCTCTTTCTCTCTCTTCGACAACTACCACCACTCACTATTAATTAAAATAACATTCATTTTAAAACAACCCATATATCTCTTTACTAATCAACATTAATAGCTATGCGCTGCCCTATTCACCAAAAGGGTGGTGATATGTGTCTTGTCCCAAGACATTTCTCATGTGTCTTGTGCTAAGACACTCTTGCATTAGAATTAAAATTAGTATTTTTATTGATTTTTTGTACTAACTTTTTTTTAATGATAAGTATTAAATTTCAATTATAAGAAGGTTTGGACGCATTGGTTAGGGTAATGAATACAATTAATACCCTAGTTGGATCGATGACATCCGTTATACATATTTTGGACTTTTTTTTAAATATAAAAAAACAATCAATAAAAGTAGAATTTTTGGATGTTAATATACTAAACTTTTGGGGTATTGGACAATAATGCACTGAACTTTGACATTGGACAATAATATACTATACTTTGGGGAGTGTTGAATAATAATGCACTCAGAACGATTTCGGCAGTGGCTGATTTCGTGGCAATCCTACATAGCAGGTAGAGAGACGAATTGATCCAAAAATATTTAAATTTATGACATATCAACTAATCCACACATAAGAAAGAGAATCAACTTTGAAAAGAGTAAAAAAATATAAAATCATATTTGTTTAAACATGTTTCCATTGAGAGATTGATGTTGTAGTTGTATAAAATCGCCTTTGCTTATGTAGATTAACTGATATGTCATAAATTTAGATATTATTTAGTCTATTCATCTTCTCGGTCTGCAATGTAAGATCATCATCAAGTCAGTCACTGTTGAAACTCTTTTGGGTGCATTATTAACCAACACCTCTTAAAATTCAATCCATTATTGTTCAATTTCAAGGTTCAGTGTGTTATTACCCCAAAAATTGAGCTTATTAGCATCCAAAAATCCATAAAAATATAACTTTATACAATTTGTAAGTAATATTATAATTATTAAATTTAATAATATCATTTTATTTCAATTGAATCTATAATAGTATGATTTTAATAATAGAGCAAAACGTTTAACATATTGTTGGTCATAGGTGCATGGGAATTTTGAGCCACCGACAAAATCCCACCTCTAAACTGGCAAAAATAATTGAAGGCTGTGGTCTGTTGACTGTGAAAGGCGCTGCTAAAGCGGGAAAAATGCCGGAATGGGCAGCTTGTGAGCTGGGCGCCCACCATTTCCATTCATTCATATTCATATTCATGCTCCCACCCCTACCTACATATACATAAGGATTAAGGGTGTCTCTCACTCTGTCTCCCTCAAGGTGCATGACACATCCATAATCTTTTCACTTTACCCTTGAGATTGGATTATCACTCAAAGTCAAGGACAAAAGTAAGGCAGATGTCCTAGTTCTTCACATTGTTGTCAACCCCAGCCCATTGAATTGGTCACCTGATCATATTTAAGTATCTGATACTACTACCAAACTGTACTCAAGTCAACAATTCTTGTTATATATTTATTATGAGCAAATTGACTAGGCTTATTGTAAAACCATCATTTATTTATTTTTTAAATTTAACATAAAAGATTTCTATTAGCACAAAAAAAAGGAAAAGAGATTTTTTATCTTTATATTTAAAGACACATTTAAAATGAAATGAAATTTTAAAATTATGAAGAAAACGTCATTGAATATTGCTATCACATTAAATAAAAGTCAAGACATTAGTTTGATATACTTTTTAAATTTTTTTTATGGAAAGTGGTTTGATTGTATTTCTTTTTTTAATAAAAAGATTTGTTAAACTTTACAGAAGAGGCGAATTCAAGAACTAAATTTAGAGGGGTCAAAATTTAAATCTGAGTAATTGAAAACTCTACATCTAACTAGCAAAATTTTAAAATTAAAAATTAAGTACAAGTATCATATGATATATAATATATTGTATATATAATGTACACAAATTTTTTTCAACTTTTGTATTTTAACATAAATAATAAATAAAAGTTGTTATCAACTTATTTAAGATGATTCAACAATTACACTTAACTAAACCAAATTCAAGTAATTGACATCACATTCAGATATGATCAAATTTTCCAAATATTTGAACTATGTAAGCATAAAAATATTATTCATAGACGCAAAAGTCAAGAATAGGAACCATAAATCAACACAAACACACGTAATAACCAACAAATGCAACAAAGCCGACTAGATATTGATTCAAATAATTAAATTAATCTATATACTTATAATGACAATTTTTGTGGGGCCCAGCAAATACTGCAACAAGAGCGTTTCAAGGATTTTCGGCCAATCACAATTAAGAAAAATACAATTTTTATAATTTTTTTAATAATTTCAGAAAATCATAATAAAAATCGATGAAAATCAAAACTTAGGCTGCATTGGACTCTGACCCCATTTTTAATAATTTTTTATTTTATTTTGAACCGGATTTTATTTGAAACCTTGGCTGCTTTGGACTCTGACCCCATTTAAAGCTATTACATAACTGTTTCGGATTTGATTTTATTTTAGAATTAAAAAAAAACTTTTACGAATCCCATATGAGTTTGGAGTTTGATCACGTTTACAACTGTTAAAATATCCGGGCGCAACTGCAGCTAGGTTACGTTCATTACTTTTTCCAAAACGTATAAATACAATACTTTCACATACCAGTCAGAATTACAATAGATCTTCGTCGTATTCTTCTCAATTGATTATTGACATTCCCAATTCATACTCTCATTAAGGTAAGTTTCAATCATTATTATATAGATATTCAAACCTATTGGGTTCTACATTGATTGCATACATTGTAATTGATATATTCAAAAACTACTTTGAATTCTGTAGATTCAATTCATATCACTATTCTTGATATAATCTATATATTATAATAGAAATCATTGTGGGTCTCACAAAATAAAGCTACGGGAGTGACTGTAGGGGATTTGACCAATCACAACATAGAAAATTATATTTTTTTCTATTTTTAAATTTTTTTAATTTTCAATCCGGATTTTATTTTAAAATTAAAAAAACAGAAAGGATCACTGATCCTTGACTCCTTTGGACTCTGAATTAAATTATTTTGGTGCAAAGAATATTAATTATTTTGGTGTTGGCCTCATGTGTTTTGTTATTATAGGCATATATAAACATATGTATGTATTTCGTTTGAACAATTGATTATGATGTCTTTTCATTGGATAATATAATATATTTTTCTTTATAAATTATACCTACAGTTATTGTTTTTGTTCTTTTTAAATTAAAGTTGTTTTATTATACTTCATGCATCGCACGAGGCCTTTTCTTTTTAAATATACTAGGCTTCAACCCGTGCGATGCACAGAGTGAACTCAATTAGTTACTTTTAAAATTTTATAAAAGTCATGGATGTGAAACTTACAGATGAATATTGAGGAAAACGTTTATGAATGTCAAACTTATTGATGGGGAATGTAAAGGATTATGTTTATATGATTCTGAAGTGCAATAAGATTGATCTTGCTTGCATCTGACTGTAAATGAAGAAAAGTTTAATTTTGGGATATTTAGTATGTTGTTTGTAAAAGTAGATGTATAATGATAGGTTAATATCCGGGAAATAGATATAACCTCTAACAATTGTGTTATATTTATATAGATATCTACAATAACTCATGAATCTCATTGACCTAACCGCAAGAGTCATATTAATAATCTAATTGGTAATGGTTTTGAAGTGTTTCGGACATTAAGGTCATTAGTTATGGAAAATTTTGTTCTAGTGATGTAATTAAATTAAAATTGAATACTACTGTTTAAGATTTTGTAGGAGTTGTTTAAGGATATATTTTTTGATTTCTTAAATTGTAAATAAAATATGGAAAGAAATAGAAAATAAAATACAATTTAAATTAAATAAAATACAATTTAAATTAAAATTGAATACTACTGTCTGAAACGTAGTAGGACTTGTTTCGAATGTAACTGCTGTCAAGCAGACGTGGATTACGATATATTTTTTAATTTATTTCATTGTAAATAAAATCTGCAAAGAAATAGAAAATAAAATACAATTTAAATTAAAATTGAACACTACTGTTTGAGATTTAATAGGACTCGTTTTGAATGTAACTGTTGTCAAACAGACGTGGATTAGAATATATTTTTTAATTTCTTTAATTGGAAATAAAATTTGAAAAAAATTGAAAATAAAACACAATTTACTGCGCTGTGATTGGTTTAGACTCCGAGAATCGCTCCCGTGGCTTTATTTCATGGGGCCCACAATGATTTCAATTGTTGTTATTATTATTATTATTATTATTATTATTATCTGAAAAAAATTGAAAATAAAATACAATTTACTGCGTTGTGATTGGTTTAGACTCCGAGAATCGCTCCCGTGGCTTTATTTCATGGGGCCCACAATGATTTCAATTATTATTATTATTATTATTATTATTATTGTTATTATTGTTATTAATATTATTATTATTTTGTCAAAATAATTGTTGATATTTGGACCAAAATAATTTAATTCAGTATTTATCTATCTTCTGATTGGTCAAAATCCCTACAATTAATCTCCTTTCTCCATTTAACGGGACTCAAAAACTTTACTATTAATATTATATAGACACAGATTATTATTATTATTATTATTATTATTATTATTATTATTATTATTATTATTATTATTATTATTATTATAGGCAACACAAAAATAATTACTGTTATTTGCACCAAAATAATTTAATTCAGAGTCCCAAGGAGTCAAGGATTAGTGATACTTTCTAGTCTTTTTAATTTTAAAATAAGATCCGGATTGAAAATTTAAAAATAAAATCGAAAATAGAAAAATATATATAATTTTCTACGATGTGATTGGCCAATTCCCCTACAGTGACTCATGTGGCTCTATTTCGTAGAACCCACAATGATTTTTATTATAATATATAGATTATTATTATTATTATTATTATTATTATTATTATTGGCAACACCAAAATAATTAATACTATTTGCACCAAAATAATTTAATTCAGAGTCCAAAGGAGTCAAGGATTAGTGATCATTTCTGTTTTTTTAATTTTAAAATAAATCTAGATTGAAAATTAAAAAATAGAAAATAGAAAAAAATTTATATGTTGTGATTGGTCAATTCCCCTACAGGCACTCCCGTGGCTTTATTTTGTGAGACCCACAATGATTTCTATTATAATATATAGATTAAATCAAGAATGGTGATGTAAATTAAATCTGCACAATTCAAAGTAGTTTTTGAAGATATCAATTACAATGAATGCAATCAATGTAGAACCCAATAGGTTTGATATCTATATAATAATGACTTGAAACTTACCTTAATGAGAGTATGAATTGGGAATGTCAATAATCAATTGAGACGATTACGGGGAAGATCAATTGTGATTCTGGCTGGTATGTGAAAGTATTGTATTTATATGTTTTGGAAAAAGTAATGAGCGTAACCTAGCTGCAGTTGTGCCGGATATTTTAACAATTGTAAATGTGATCAAACTACAAAGCCATATGAGATTCGTAAAAGTTTTTTTTTAATTCTAAAATAAAATTAAATCCGAAACTGTTATGTAACAATTGTAAATGGGGTCAGAGTCCAAAACAGCCAAGGTTTCAAATAAAATCCGGTTCAAAATAAATTAAAAATTTATTGAAAATAGGGTCAAAATTCAATGCAGCCTAAGTTTTGATTTTCATTGATTATTATTATGATTTTCTGAAATTATTAGAAAAAATTCTAAAAATTGTATTTTTCTTGATTGTGATTGGCTGAAACTCCTTGAAACGCTCTCGTTGAAGTATTTGATAGGCCCCACATAGATTGTCATTATAAGTATATAGATTATTATTATTATTGTTATTATTATTATTATTATTATTATTATTATTATTATAGGCAATACCAAAATAATTATTGTTATTTGCACCAACATAATTTAATTCAGAGTCCAAAACAGTAAAGGATTAGTGATACTTTATGGTTTTTTTAGTTTTAAAATAAAATCTGGATTGAAAATAAAAAAATTGAAATATATATATATATATATATATATATATATATATATATATATATATATATATATATATATATATATAATTTTCTACGTTGTTATTGGCCAATTTCCCTACAGTCACTCCCGTGTCTCTATTTCGTGGGACCCACAATGATTTTTATTATTATTATTATTATTATTATTATTATTATTATTATATGTAACACCAAAATAATTTAATTCAGAGTCCAAAGCAGTCAAGGATTAGTGATATTTTCTGGTTTTTTTAATTTTGAAATAAAATCTGTATTGAAATTAAAAAAAATTGAAAATAGCAAAAAAATATAATTTTATACGTTATGATTGACCAATTCCCCTACAGTCACTCCCGTGGCTCTATTTTGCGGGACCCACAATGATTGTTATTATAATATATATAGATATGGAACAGTTGGAAACGTTATCAAATTCCAAAGCCATATGAGATTTGTAATAGTTTTTTTTAATTATAAAATAAAATTAAATTTAAAACAGCTATGGGACAGCTGTAATTGGTGTCAGAGTGCCAAGCAGCTTAGGTTTATAATAAAATTCGGTTGAAAACAAAATCAAAAATTATTAAAAATTGGGTTCTTTTTTCTTAATTGTAATTGGTTGAGACTCCTTGAAACGCTCTCGTTGCAGTATTGGTTGGATCTCATATAGATTGTCATTATAAGTATATAGATTATTGTCATCTCTTTTGTTTTTGATCGAACATTATTGTCATCTATTAAGTGGTTCATCATTAGTTTGATTTTTTTTTTTTTGCGAGTTTGGGCCAGCTTGTGTCTTTCGCATCTGAAATTGTTGGCCTGTGTATTTGAACAATTTGTCATGTTTCGTTTTCATTGGATAATATGATCAATGTTTCATATTCTATAAATTATATATACGATTACTATTAAAATTTTCATTTTTTAAAATAACAATTTTAAAATATTCCGTGCATCAGACGGGTTGAGGCCTAGTCTAAATTAATTAAAGACTCAAAAATGTTTGTAAATTTGACAAATAAAAATAAAAATAAATGTATAAATAAAAATTGTATTTTCTTAGAAACAAACTATCTTCAGTTATATTTAGCACTCTACGAAATTAAAATTAAGTAAACATAATAAAGTCTTATTAATAAAAATATTGAACTGACTGCTGAAACAATTGACATTTCACGACTTTTTATAAATTATAACAAGGATTATTGGATAAAAATAATACTAACTTTGGGGGCATTGGCCGATAATAATACAATCAATTTTGTTGGACACTAGCGGTACCAACTATGGACCTATTTTCCAGTAATAGTACACGACTGAACTGATAGCTTTCTTACTACGCAGAAAGATTATGTATCGCCTAATTGTCTGAGCTAAAGACCAGAGTAAGTTGAAAAAACGTAAATGGTCACTTTTTTTGCCAATTAAGCAACATTAACCAAACTTTTCTATACAATAATGTAAAAACAACAATTTGATTGTTTTCTGGATAAATTGATCAATGCTGCTTAGATGGCAAAAAAAATTGGCGGTCGACATTTTTTCCACTTGCTCCAACTTCAAGCTTACACAATTAGGCGACAAGTCGTCTTTTCATCGTGTTAAATACCTATCAACTTGGCAGCGTACTACTGCTGGTAAATAGATCCATAGTTAGTACCACTAGTTTCCAACAAAATTGTTGTTATTATTATCGGCCAATACCCCCAAAGTTCGTATTATTGTTGTCCAATAACCCTTATAACAAATATTATATAAATTTACTTTAACGCAAAACATCAATATATATTTTCCTTTTTCCAAAAAGTATGGTCGTTTGACACCACGTAAACCCACCTTAACTCTGCCCCTGACTTTACATATATAGAGTATGAAGGCAGACCTATAATTGCAAGACATGCAAGTGAAATTTACCAAGGTTGGTTATCCATGACCATCAATTGAAAAGATTATGACTAATGAAGTTGAAATGACAACATTAATTCATTAGTCACCTCATGTTTCAGAAAAAATACCACTATCACTCTTTAGAATCTCAAATTTGAGTCATATATTTTAGCTTGGTAAGACAGGTTTACTACCTTACATTACCTTATCGTTCAAAAGAAAAAGATTATAATTTGAGATAATTTATATTTAAAGTTCTTTATTCAACTCACAATATTTATTTAAAAACAAAAAAATCGGTAATGTCACATTTATCTATCTCTATACTTTCTTTACCTTACTAGCTTATCTTACCTAACTTAATCTTACACCATTAAAGAACATGACCTTGATTTTCCTTCACTAGTCTAATATCATCCGACAAAAGTTATTTTTAAGTATGGTCATGGCTTGCATTGCCAATTACCCTTGATCAAGACACACAACATATGTAATTGCTCGAGTTAAATAATAACTATAGACACATATCCAGGGCTTTGTGAAACATAGCAATGTAATGAACAATGTACAATGAATCAATGCTATTAAATATCAATTATGTTCCTCACTATGGTTCACTTTTAGAAACAAACATTACTAGCTAGCTAACTGAGTTTGCAAATAAGTACTAGCAAAATTGTTTATATACAAACAATGTTATGTCATATTATAGTTTTTGTGGTTTCAATCAAAGTACAAACTGTGAAAAGAGTCACCAAGTAGACTAGTCAACATTTTGTTTGATTCTAGAGACTTTCTATTACATGTTGTGATGTTGTGCATTGTATTTATACTAGTGCTACCAATAGTCGCCACAAGAGCATGATGTTTCTATGAAATGGTGGAAGCTATTTCTATCTCTGACTATTATCTGCTTCCTGTAGAGGTTAGAAATGAGCTTGGTTGTATTATGACCATCATTACACCCTATAAATTTTCACAATCTAGGAAAGGGTACCCGGAGTTGTATTGATTAGGCCAAATGCCATTGTAATCTTCCCAGCGTGATATCCAGGGGCTTCTTCTTCTTCTTCTTCTTCTTCTTCTTCTTCTTCAACATGACAATCAAGGCATTTGGTCTGTAACTGGCCAACCTCAGTTTCCTTGTCATCTCCTCAAACATATCATTGATCTCTTCAAATTGTGGATAATTATCATCTCCCATGAGGAACTCGTGAACTTAATTACTTCAATGAAACCAAAATCAAGTTCCTTCTTCATCCCTGTTTTTTATGGATATTTTGGTAGTTGCACCATCCTTCTATCTATTCTCTATCGTATATATGTTGAACGCGAGAACATAATAACTAAAATATTTAGGATGATGATATCATACAGTACTCAAACAACCACAAACAATAAAGATAAGTGCGGAAAAGAGTATTAGGTTATTGGGGTTCCTTTAGGTCCTAATCCTATTTGGACCCAAAGGGGTGGTGGGCCCAATCTAATTTGGGCCCATCCGACTAGGGGCGGAAGAAGTCCTACCACTTAGGACTTCACCTAATCTACTCTAACCCAAAACAATAAATAATAGGAAAGAAAATAGATAGCAGAGGTAGAGTTATTTACTTCGCAGTCTCTCAAACAAACAAGCCTCGGTCGACCTTCAACTCTTGAACGTATCTCTTCAACTCTTGAACACGCTACTCCGGACCTCGAGTGGGAAGTCTCCAAAATAGGAGACCTCCATAGTATTCCATGCAACACTTGAGACACTAGCTGCTAGACCGCCTGATCTCAATCCAATCGAGACCAGATGAGTATGTGAACCAAATCAAATACGGCTAATCTTTCCTACTCTAGGACCTCGAGGAATCACCCCTGTAGTCCTAAACCGGAAGCTTTCTCATAGAAAATTTTCCCGGTTTCCTAAAATCTCGAAAGGGAGATTACCCAAAGGGACATCATGGGATGGAAAGACACTATTTGGCATCCCATGAGTCATATATATATATAAATATATATATATATATATATATATATATATATATATATATATATATATATATATATATACATAGGGAAATTGGATTCTAATAATCCCTACTTTTGCAAATTGGATGATGGCGGTCCCTACTTTCACTTTATATTCTGGTGGTAAAAAATAAAATAAAATAGGATTGTAGTGGGACATTTTCGAGAGTATACCCTAAATATAATAAATTTTGTGTTGCATTTAATTCAAAACTTAGTATAACACTTTACTATGATTTTTACTGAATTTACAGCATTTCTCCCAATTTTTTTGATTTTTTTACTATTATTTACTTTTATTATTTTTAAAAAATCATAATAATTACTCGAAGTCTCAAAAAAATAATTTAAAAATGGTTTAGAAACTACAATTCATTAACTTTCTAGGGGCAGGAACGAAAAAAATAAAAACAATACAGGGTAGGAATGAAAAAAATAAGAAGAATGTGAAGATGGATCTGGTACCACTACAATCTAATATATTTTTTTGGACCACTAGAATACAAAGTGAAAGTAGGGACCACCATCATCCAATTTGCAAAACATGGGATTATTAGAACCAATTTATATATATATCTATATATATCTATATCTATATCTATATCTATATATATATATATATATATATATATATATATATATATTCTTCGCCTTAGGGTTCTGAGGGGTTTTTTCTCTCAAGGTCCCTAGCCATGGCAAAGGGGAAGAAAACTGATCACGTTCAGAAAACTTCAAGAATGGGAACAAGGGAGACTACCAAGGAAATTTCTAAAGAGAAATCGACACTCGAATCGCCAGTAACAATTTCTGCGAACAAAGGCAAGAACTCAAAGACAGAAGAGACTACATCTTTTGTGAAGGATTCAAGGAAATCATAAACTAGGGTTGATGTGAAAACAACGTATGCCTCTTTGGTGGATCCTGATTCAGGTACGTCGCTCAAATTTGTTGAAGCAACAAAGATTGAGGGTGTTCCGGCGGCAAAGATCGAAAAGCAATTTGTTGAACATGAGATGACATACTGGGAAAATTCAATACTCTGTTGGGTCGTTGGAGCAAACCCCCCTTTCAAAGTTATGGAGGGATTTTTTTGAAAAGGATATGGAGTAGATATGAATTAAGCAAGATTGCAGCAATTCATAGAGGTCTGTTTCGTGTCAGATTTGAAAAGGATGATCAAAGGAAGGAAGTTCTTGAAAGGGGTATTTTCTTTTTTGACAACAAACCTTTGGTCGTGAAACCATGGACACCGAAGCAGAATATTGACATTGATGAGATCAAGAGCCTCCCTATCTGGGTGAGATTTCCCCATCTGAATATACAATATTGGAGTATTGACAATCTAAGTAGCCTTGCAAGTCTACTAGGTATCCCTATCAAGACTGACAGAGCTACTAAAGAAAGAACTTCTTTAATTGCAGCAAGAGTTCTTGTTGAAGTCAAACTGGACGAACCCTTACCAGATGAAGTTAAATTCGTCAATGAAGAGGATGTTACTATGACACAAAAGATGGAATACGATTGGAAACCTGTGAAGTGCACACAATGTAGTATCATGGGGCACTCAGTAGTTGAATGCAAGAAGAGGGAGAAAGAAAATGACCCATCAAAAAACACTCAGAAACAAATATGGAAGCCCAAACAGAAAGCACAAAGGGAGGTTGATGAGTACGGTTTCATCAAGCCAACCAAAGTTGCAAAAAGGAATGGAAGCCGAGAGCAAAACAATGTAGTTCAAAACAGAGATTTAGGGAAAAACACACCAAAAGGTTCATCTACAAGTAACATCTATGAAGCCTTGGACACCGAAGATGACCAAGATGACACAGATGATGAGGATTAAAGTCAAGATGATGAGGGTGTGCAAGAGGGCACACCAACTGGATCTAATACAGATCCACAATGAAGTTGATAACCTAGATATCAAGGGTCTAAATGACCCTAGAAAGCAAGAAGATGTAAAGAGCTTCTTGCGGGTTCAAAATCCTAACATTGTGTGTCTGTTGGAAACAAAAGTAAAGCATGCGAAAGCCCATATGCTCTCTCAAGTTATGTTCACTAATTGGGATTCTTGTAATAGTTTTCACATTCATAGAGGTGGCAGAATTTTCATAGCTTGGAAATCAAACAAGGTGAAAGTCCATCCTCTTATCTTTGATGGTCAATTCATACATTGTAAGATTCATGACTGCGATAAAGGTTCAAGTGCTCTTTACACCTTCATATATGCTTTCAATAGAAGAGAGGAAAGGCAAGACCTTTGGGAAAAATTGAAGCAGATTGCTGTTAACATTGATGGCCCCTGGTGTGTTCTAGGGGATTTCAACTCAATTCTCCCGGCTGAGGATAGACTAAATGGCACACAAGTCACATATATGGAAACTCAAGACTTTCAAGAGTGCATCAACCAATGCAATCTAACTGAATACCACTGTCAGGGAGCAAGGTACTCTTGGAGTAATGGTCATGTCTTATCCAAAATAAATAGAATTTTTTACAACGAGGAATGGCTTCTTAACACTAACTTCATGAAAGCTTCTTACCTTGCACAAGTGCTTTCAGATCATAAACCAAT